>JAJJMA010124467.1:0-12254 GCA_023529015.1 Papaver nudicaule | reverse complement strand
AAACTTCAAATGTGTTGCTTCACTAAAACTTTGACAAGGAAAAACCCGGTGGGACAAAACCTTGAACATAGAAAGAGTATACCGTCTCGAGTCTTGGTAAACTTCTCTGTTGGAGTTGGTCGGTGAATTCTCTTGTAGCTTAAAAAGTAGTTCTTCAATCTTTCGTCGATGACCATCGTGTCTAAGTCAATTGCCTCATTAAAACCTTGTCAGGAAACCCAAAGGGACAAAACCTGAATTAAGGAAAAAGAGTACAATATTAAGAAAACTTAGAACAGAGTTGGACTCGCATATGTTGCCTCATTAAAACCTTGACAAGGAAAACCCAATGGGACAAAACCTTGACGAAGGGAAAAAGTACAACGCGATAAGTCAAGGAGTACGCCTTTGCTGATGTTGAATAACGTTCTCGCTTCTTTCTGGAAGTTGTTTCGCATGACATGCTATTGTGTTTAATTTCTTTGATTCTGATGCAGTTCAGTAATATCAATCCAATCTTCAAGTCTTCACCATTCAACATATACGCCAAGTGTAGTTGTTGTTGTTGTCTCGTTAAAAACCTTGTGTCGAGTAACAAAACCCTGTGGGAAAAACAAATCTCGATCGAAGGGAAAAAGAGTACAACACAGCTTCACATTTCGAATCAAAATATGTCGACATCATATCCTTGGATCCTCCCCCTGATGTCGGCATCTCCCCCTGATTTCATTCTGGGTAGTCTCTAGACAGTTTCATTAGTCATGAGCTTTTCGAAAGTGAATATAGGTGATGTCCATCACGTCTCCCCCTGATTACTTTCGTTTAAGAATAGATTATTGTTCCTTCATAATCAACAAATTTTCGATTGCACTTTTGGTATTGCAGTTGTCTCATTAAAAACCTTGCTGAGTAACAAAACCCTGTGGGAGAAAGCAACCTCAGTGAAGGGAAAAAGAGTACAACATACCACTAGATGCTCGCCCTAACGCTAGACAATTTCTCTAGTCCAATACAATCATGGGAGTTTGGACAATTTCTTTAGTCCAGTACCGTGGGACACTTCCTTTAGTCCAATGCAATTAGACAAGTTCTTAGTCCTTTGTAGTTATGCAATCATGGGAATCAGACAATTCATTTAGTCTTGTACCTTTCACATGTAATCATGAGAGTTCAGATAGTTTCTTTTAGTAATATACTTCTCACATGTTTTTCGAATGTGGACTTAGACAACGACTTAGTAAATAATTATGCCACGATTTTTGAAGACATTGTTGCTGCTGATTGTAAAATAACATCGGTGATATACGATGTGTTATCACCCTTGATATACCCTTGCTTGATTTATTTGATGCAAGCTGCATTATATTCATAAATGCAAGTTGGCTCTTCAGTGGTAGAACTCAAACCACACGTCCCTCAAAATGTGTAATGATAGACCTTAACCATATACATTGACGAACCATCTCATGTAGGATAATAATCTCAGAGTGGTTCATGGGGTAGCCACTAGGGTTTTCTAGGTCAATCTACAAGATAAACAGGTATCCAGTTTGGGATCGACCTTTATATGGTTGAGAGGTACCCATCATCACCAAAAATAACCAAAATATTATCTGGGATTTCAGTGTAAGAAGTTGCAATTACATTAGAAACTTTTCTTATGTTTTCATAGGGATAAAACAAACCCATGTCAATGGTACCTTTTAGGTATCTAAAGATATTCTTGATATCATTCCAATGACTCTGCGTTGGCGCTGAGCTATATCTAGCTAACAAGTTCATTGAGAATGAGATAATTTGGTCGAGTACATTGTGTTAAGTGCAATAATGCGCCTATTGCACTTAGATGGGGATATTTGGTTCCCAACTCATCTTCGTCACCTTTCTTTGGACGAAATGGATATTTATGTACATTATAACTTCGACCAATCATGGGAGTGCTAGCCGGATGCACATTGTCCATATCAAATTGCCTGAGTATCATTTGGACATATGCAAACTGGTGGATTAAAATTCCACAAACTCGATGTACTAGTTCAAACCCTAGACACATCCGAGTTTTCCCAAGATCTTTCATCTCAAAATCGGATTTCAAACAGTTCGTGGTTTCTCTTACTTTGTCGAGAGTGCCTACTATGTTCATTTCATCGACATAGACAGCTAGAATCGCAAATCCGGAACTCGTTTTCTTTAATACGCAGGGGTACAATTTATTAAATGTATATCCCTTCCCAATCAAATAATCACTTAGACGGGTATACCACATCCGCCCGGATTGTTTTAATCTGCAATGTGAGCGTCTCAAATGAGTTCCAAACGCACTCCGTGGTTTAGAGTTACTTGATTTGGATAATGTAAGGTCATGTGACACTTTCATAAATATCTCTGAATCAAGATCCCCATAAAGATATGATATAACCACATTAATAAATTGAATTTCAAGTCTTTCTGAGACTAGCAAAAACTTTATAAGCGATCCAAGGGTTTGTGAGAAACCTCGCGCCACAAGGCAAGTCTTTGTATTTTGAGACTTCATTATTCTCACTACGCTTTGTGACAAATAATCATATATGTCCCTCAGAATTTACACTTGGAGGTTAGCACTACCATACCAAATACCTGTATATTTGTCAAAGAACTAAGTTCTTCCTAGACTGCGTAGGCCAATATGCTTTATTTAATCAATATAAAGCATGGTTCGATTTCATCGTGCTCTACTTCTGGAGCAACTATGTATGAATTATATCATCATTATGCATGCATGATCCTTTCCTTGAATCATGCGCATTCTCATAATCCAACGGGATTTCATTGTTCTCTAGAATCATTTAAAACTTCGGAGCGTCCTCCAGTTTGATTCATGGACATATTTAGAGGCAATATTATGAGATAATCTCAGATGACATAAATAGTTAGATTGTGCCTTACTCAACCACTTTCTTTCTAGGTGAGTATTAATCGAACCTGGTGGTCTCTCCAACATATTTGATGGAGCCACGGCCTCAACCACACTTCCACAAAATGTAGTTGCAACACCTTGGTTTATGGTGCATATCCTTAGTTAAGGATTTCTAACCTTGCAGGCACGTTTGCAGTTGGTATGTGTGATCTCGTCACTTTAGCGATATCAGTAAATGCACCAGACAATTGAAACAGTCATATTCTGAATATCGATATTTCGTTTCACTTCATTTTCACATCTGAAGTGCGGGGATCAAGATGAGACAATGTGGGAAACACACCAAGACAACTCATGTCGTTCCCATAGGAAATCCTTTTCCTTACTTCCCCCTAACGACGGGAAGGTTGTCTCATCAAAGTGACAATCCGCAAATCTAGCGGTAAAGAGATCGCCTGTCAAAGGTTTAAATTAGCGGACCAACATAAATATGTATTCGTCGTTATTGACCCATTTTAGTACACCGTGGGGGCGTAATAGGCACATATACCGCACAACCAAAAATGCGTAAATACAAAATATCAGGCTCATATCCAGTTACCAACTGGTAGCATGAAATGGTTGGCTAGCAGTGGGTATAAAGCGAATAAGCAAGGCTGCAATATGACGTACCCTCAAACAGTAACAGGCAGGTTGTAGTGCATAACCAGTGCCCTAGCTATCATCTAAATCTTTTGATGGTAGCTTCTGCGAGACCATTTTAAGTATGTGTGGGGTACAATATGCGCTATGTCAATTCCATTAGACATAAATCTTTTAGATTTAAATTCTCCAGCATTGTCAAGTCTGGTAGACTTAATTAGATAATCAGGGTGGTGAGCCCTTAAATGTATAGTATGTGCTGGGAGCATTGCAAATGCAGCATTTCTTGTGGACAAAAGAATCAACCAGAACCATAAAATACATGAATTGTCCGCACTTTGGCAGTATAGGTCCACAAATATCACCTTGTATTTTTCGTAAAAAAATGGAATGTTTTCTTTGATATCTTTAGCATAGGATGGTCTCGATCTTGTTTTTCCTAAAGAACAAGCTTTGGAAAATCAAGTGATGTGCCTTAGACAAGCACAACAAATAAAATGGGAGAATGGTGCCCTTCAATTACTTTAGAAGGCGAACGTTGCACTTCACTTACTATAGAAGGCAAAAATTGTGCATCAGTTACTTTAGATAGCACAGTGTTACTCAGCGTGTAACAATCTCTTGTCCCATATATTCTAAAAAAAATGGATGTATGTATGAGTTCTTTAAAACACAGATCATTATATAACGACCTGGGTGCCCCAACTGGTCATGCCAAAGCTTGTAAGAGTCATTTTTCAACAGTTCACCATTGGTAACAATATGAGATTCGACAATCCTACTTGTGGCGGTATACAAACCACTAGAGTGACTCATTAACTTCTCTAAAATGCGTTTCTTTGCATTAGAGATAATATTATTCAAATTCCATTTTCATAGTTGGTTTTTTGAAGGATAACTGCTTGCATGTATATCCTTGAAACTCAACAAGGTGTGATTTAGCTCTTGGTGCATAAAGAGCTTCTGTGACTTTAATCGTTGTGCTATTTGGCAACGCTCAATAATCATTTGAGATGATTCAATCATCGTAGTCACAGAGGTATTGTAAGAAATTAATTCAACTAACAGTTGTCTATTTCTTAAGATAGTGTTGGTGGTTCCACTATCAGCTAGACATTTAAATAGTACATATAACATTGATCGAAAATAAACAACTAATATGTACAAATAGTATTCAAGCACGTGATATCAGAAAAAGTAAACATATGAGGGAAGCAAGCAATTCATAAAGTTACCAGAAAAATCAACCGAGTGTTTACTATAATCAGTGCTTCAGGTAGGAATTTGTATCTCGTACAAAATTAGTGTAGGCAAAATAATGATGCAGTCTGATAATGATAGCCCAGAAACTAAACTTTCTATTAACATAAATGCCCTGCTTTGACCGTAAAATATTGGAGGCCTTGCTACAAACAAAGTATGTGGGCACAACAACTGTAACATAATGGAGGCCCATTTTAACGTATGACCTAGCCCAATAGGGTGAGCTTGTGTACAAGTGATCATAGGGCCTACATGCCCTGTGGAATGAACCAATAGATTGTAACAATAGTTTGTGAAAAGCTCGTACTAACCACGCACTACGAGAACTCGTTGGGTATAGCAACTCGGGCTGGACTACTACTGTAGGTCTGGTAGGATTGAATTACTATACGGGGATCCAAAATGATCGGCTACTCTCATAACAGACTTGCAAACCAAAGCATGATAAACACAATTTGTACACCAAAACGTTTCACAAACAAAGCATAAAATGAAATGCTTAAATCAACCTAGTGGATAAAGTGTCTATGTTCAACTACATGCATGCAGGTTCACTAATTCTCAGGTAAGCTTGGGTTACCTTAGCAAAATATACCTCAGACATAGTTAAACTAGTCTTTTTCGGTACTAGGCTAAGGCTTGTGGTGGGTCAACTGATAACGCCCAATGAGTTCAGTTTACTAGCCACGTATTTTCCTAAAATTCGGACACAGGCGATGCCAGATGGAGTGCAAAAATACACGTGCTCATGCTTATATCAGGAACATAAATATAAATATATATAAAATAAAAGTCCACTAAGCAAATAAGCACATAAACATATTAAGGTTTACCTTCGGTGGTAACAGACAACTAAATAGGTTAACCGTGCAACCATATGACAGGACCAACCAGGGGATCAAAACAATATTTGGTTCTGACCCGGAACAACTGCATACTAGTTTAAAACAACCCCGAAATAGGACAGAGGTGCCTAGTTCCGGAACAGGACGGGTCCAAGAGTAGTAGCTGGACTAGGACGGGGACAGACAGGGTCGGCCTAACGACTAGGCAGGGTTCCAGCCTCAAACGGGTCAAAAGTAATACGTGAGTTTATGGCTATTAGGCCCAGCGACAGGCTTATGCCTATAGAGAGTGAATTGTGGTAAGTCAATTCGGCTAACAGGTTTTGTTATACGTTTCTCACGGAGTAAAATCAAATCATGTAGCCTACACCAATAAACATCCATATAGTGTACAGGTTTTGTACGTCCACGCTACTAGTATAATGAAGGTTCTGTGGGTAGCTGGACTACGAGGTCTTGTTATATAGTTTAGGTTTCAAAGCACGTTCATAACAATGAAGCTTAATTGTACCGTATAAAATATAGTCACATGGTGCAGCATAACAAAACTTGTAAGGCATGGAGACAAAACAATACACATTGCATGTTAGGGATTGGCTCGACCATAGCCATAAGGGATAGTCCCACATTGAATAAGCGGAGTTCAAGGTGGTGCCTAATAAGTCATAGAATCTCCCAACATAGTACCGAGGCCTTTTAAGATAAAAACCCCAAACCTGCATTCTTCACCAGGTGGTCAAGTGGGGACAGTATCGGTACTATGTGGTCGGGCCCGAGTGCGTCCGACGGTCCGTTAGATCCTTCAAATGGTATCAGAGCTAGGGCTACAAGTGGTCGAGTAGTTATGGGTGTCAAGACCCTTGGGTAAGGTGCCCAAGGTGGGTGGAGTTGGTGGTGCGGAACATTAACTCAGGTGGAGCAAGGCAGGCCGACATGGAGCTAGGGTTCATTGGTGAAGTTAGACCTGATCCAATCTGACTCAGGTGGAGCACGCTCTAAGGGCAGCCAAGGCTCAACAAGTTGACTGTAACTAAGCTCGACGGTAGTAGACGGACGATGATCGTGTATGGTAGATTGAGTTGGCATGCAGTACACCTGGAATGGTGCCAATCAATGTGGAGTTGTGGACATAAAGGAGCAAGGTGTACCTCAAGATGTTGCATCTCGCCAAGGTGGAGATTGTTAGGGATTGGCTCGACCATAGCCATAAGGGATAGTCCCACATTGAATAAGCGGAGTTCAAGGTGGTGCCTAATAAGTCATAGAATCTCCCAACATAGTACCGAGGCCTTTTAAGATAAAAACCCCAAACCTGCATTCTTCACCAGGTGGTCAAGTGGGGACAGTATCGGTACTATGTGGTCGGGCCCGAGTGCGTCCGACGGTCCGTTAGATCCTTCATTGCAGACACCTCCGTGGATCGAAAAACAAAGCAAATAGAAGGGTTTACTCGGCATACCTCTTGCGCTTTGATTGATCAGTTTGAACGAATAACAGTAGTGTACCGAAGAAACAAAATATTATGGGCGGCTCAACTCGTGCTCTCCTTGGATGTATTTTTAGAGTTGATCGGTATAGCAAAGAAACAAATAAAAATCAATTAAATCAACTTAGCTTTTCGGTAGAGAAAAGATTATAAAAAAAATCAATAAATTCAACTTAGCTCTTCGTGAAAAATATCGGCCGCTGCTCTAGAGTTAAGACACGTGCGGATAACGTGTTGAAGTATAGAGAAAGGAGAATGTCTTATTGATAGATGTGTAAGGTTACATAGATATAATATCTTTTATATATAAGTAAGGGGAAACCCTATTTCTTTAGTTGGACCGCACATCCATGGGCCATAAGCCCTACAACAACGACAAGGAAAATATGGATACAAGTCGACAAAAAAAATCGTCTAGTAAACTAGAAGAGAAATATTTGGGAATTGATCCGCTGGTAACCAGAAATCGAAACAAATGTTTTCAGCCAATTATTGACAAGATGAATTGAAAACCTCAGCAATGGCAAGGGAAGCTAATCAATCAGGCTGGGAGAAGCACACAGATTCAAGTTGTTATTGGTACCATGGCTCAGTTTCAGGTGGGTTGCTTTACTTTACCTCAACGATCTATTGCAGAAATGGATGGCATTCAAAGAAGATACTGGTGGAATAAAAAGAAAAAAAGGGCTTTGTATTTGAAGAACCGGTATTCTCTGTGTAAACAAAAGAGGTGGGGTGGTATGGGATGCAAAAATTTTAAAGTTTTTAATGAAGCTTTGAATGCTAATAGAACCAGAAGCAGTGTGGGTGAAGCTTTTGAAGGAAAAATGTTTCAAAAAATAGTGATCCTAGATGGTGAAATCAAAACAGAGGGGACTTGGATTTGGCAAAGTATCCAAGTTGGGCTTCAGTGGGTTAAGAAACATTACATCAAACAGATTGGTAATGGGTGTTAGAACATGGCTCGGTCAACCTCACTAAGTGTAGGTATGTCAAGCTTGGTTGTCAAATTTAGTGATCAAAACTCGGCCGCTTGAAACACACATTAGATAAAGACTTCATTAAGTTAGCTTTAGGTTGTGAAAGATGTTGGAGGGATTTAGAGATACTACATGAAGAGTCGAAGAAGATCGAGGAGAAAACAAAGATATTCAGCTTTGCATTCAAGAGGTTAGTGAATCTAAATAACGCGATTATATTATCTTTTACAGTTGTGCTATAAAAAACAAAACATAACTTAATGCTTGAGCTTTACGTTATGACTTGATCACTTGTGATCAATGTGTCTTAAGATATAACTCCACGATATCGCTTGCGGTATTGCTGTTGTACTTAATGGCATTCTACATTGCTTACAACTTTCTTTTCTTCTCCGTCTCTAAGTGATATAAGGTTTTTCCTAAAACCTACGAGTTGGATAATAACAGTTTATGATGTTGTCTCTGTAGTATTACGAGATTAAATCCATCATATTGTGTCTCGACTTACCTTGTCTGACTCTGTCGGATTGATTAGTACGTACTTGTATGTGCTAAAGTAATCGAGATCGTGACTTACACTTGTTGTGTAGACTCGACATACTACTTTTTTGAGTTCGAATACTATGTTTTTGTTTGGCTCTGATTTCTAGAGTACGATGAATTTGATCTTCAACATATGAACATCTAGAATATCATATCACTTTTAGATTTCGAAACCATATTCCTGTTTTCTTATCTTATGGACTTTGGAGTTCGAAGCATCAATGAAGGTTTTGGTAAAGCATACTTTAAATTTCGAAACCATAATTTGGTTTGGGTCCATGAGCTCCGAAACTTAAATCTAAGTTTTGGCCATAAAGAAAACTTGAGTTCGAAACTATGTTTGCTGGCTAACAGTGACTTGAGAATCGAGACCAATGAGCCTTGACCATGTGAGTTCTAAAACGTCTATAATAAAGACTCTGGGGTTTCCTAAAGGTTTATGTGAACCGCGAAATATAACATGTGCGTCAAGGATAAAAAGGTGTGGTGCTGAAACGTCTCTTGACCACATGGACTCTCAAGTTCCACACCAAACATTTGTTACGAATATAATATGTGTTTCTTGTTTCGAAACCTTAATCAGGTTTTGTTAAAACAAAATCTAAAGTTTCAAATCTAACTTTGGTTTCGCTATATAAAATCTAGATTTGGAAACCTTAATTAGGTTTTGGTCATATATGAACTCTAGGATCTGAAACCTAACTTTGGTTTCTGCTAAACATAATGTAGATTTCGAAACCTACATACTGGTCATCTCAGAAAGCGTATTTCGAAGTTCAAACTCTATCATTTTGGTTTTTGCTTCAACAAATTAGTGAGTTTGATATTCTCAGTTTGAAGTTTGAATTTGTTCATCTTAAATGTGCAACTAAATTTGTTTGAGTGATCATTAGAAATATGGTTTGTCGCTCTAGTTAGTTGACACATGATTTCTTATCAATATTGTAAGTGATTAAATCGTCGAATTTTTACACTTCATGATCAAACACTCGATTGAATATTTTTTTGGTGTTTGATGTGAATTCTCGGATATCATTAAAGTGATCATCTACATTGGAATCGTGAATTAATGAGGAACACCATTTTTTTTTTACTCGGAGAATCATACCACGCACTTTCCATGGTATATCTATATTGTATGATTCAGAATGTCCTTGAACCTACGTGTTCACTTAAGTTTAACACACAAGGTTTGTCCATGTCTGCGATGATACGTTTGTGCGGAACGTTAATTAGCCACATTGGACCTGATCCCACTTCCACATAAGGATCGATCTGGCCCGTCCAGCAATGCCCAGGAAGTAATGTCGACATTATCAAAGATGATGTCGATATTTGGATGTAATAATACCATAGATGATTTTCGATCCAAGTACACGGATTTCAAATTGAACTTTATCTCAGGGAGTATATTTGGTAAGCACCATATTTTGAATTAATGAAATATCTAAATATATCTTGTTGAGTATTATTTGCTTTGAAAGCTTTTGGCTAAACATTTAATGGAATATCTTTTGTTAAATGTAAAAATGCTAAAGTATTAGATCTCATTAAATGCTATGAGTCTATGTGAGGAATTTCGGAATTAATGTGGAAATGTGCTTTAATGTATTTCTGAAATTAAGTTTGCCTCATCTCAAAGCTAAGCCTTGGTCATATAAATAGGAGTGGTATTCCTCCTAAAAGCTTTGTCCCTCTGCCAAGTTTCATTCTTCGTAAAAGTAAGCTTGTAATACCCGTTATTCCTTTCAGTACCTTTGAGTTTTTGCTCTCGGTCTGGATTAGTGTGAAAGTCTTCTCTTAGGGATCGAGAAGCTTAGAAGTACTTCTTCAGGGAAACTAGTTTATGTTTACTAGTCTTCTTTTTATTGTACTTGTGTTCTGTTTTATCACGTCTATCAAAGTATTACGATCTTGTTTATTCTGATGTACTTTTCTTATGATATAAGGCCACTCAAGATCATAGTATTTATAACATCTATTTATCTATTGACCTGGATTTGTCAACAAGCCGCTTTCGGTTTGTCTGCCTAACAAATATGTATTGAGTGGAATCAAGATCGTTATTTCGGATTATTTTTTTTTGCAGGTACTTTGTTCTTCAAGGTCTTATCATATTGTATGCATCTATTATTACTTAATTCCAACTAGGACGACAAGGTTGCTCTTTCGGGAGTTTTGCTTTCAAAACCTTGTTTGATATCTCGAGGGATTTATTAACCAAGTAAACTTAAATAGCCTCGCTCTTAGTGTAAAACGACTTCGGTGAAATATTTGTTAAGTTACCAAGGATATCATCTAGTGGTTTGACCTGCCGCTATTTGGTTGTTGTCCATAAGGTTGTAGTCGTCCGATTGGAGGTCGGGTAGCGATAGTCTTCACGAAGGACTTTGGAGCAACTCTTAGGGAAGACATTAAAGGACGTTTGTTTCTCTAGGGGAGTACATGTACGTGAACACTTTGTTGTGGTTGGAGGCGCATGAATACTAAGGGGATATCTTTGTGACTAATAGACGTATTAGGGTGATGGGTGTCAAATCAGCAAATTAATTCAATATGATATTTCCCACAAATACTAACAAGCAGCATAGCGGTAGTAGAGATCGTTCCCACAGAGAGCATGGAATTGTTACTTGTTCTTCACTTCTTATGTAACCATAGGGGGTTGAGTTGATAAAGTAAAATAAAGAAAAATAAAAGAAAGAAATAGAGGGAGAAATTACTGATCAGGG
This sequence comes from Papaver nudicaule, assembly GCA_023529015.1. NCBI lineage: Eukaryota > Viridiplantae > Streptophyta > Magnoliopsida > Ranunculales > Papaveraceae > Papaver > Papaver nudicaule. The sequence goes on along the minus strand of JAJJMA010124467.1, from coordinate 885 downwards.
GTTTCATCTTTCGTTTCCAAACAAGTTCTTCAATCGACCAGAGTCAACGTTTAATCCTTCTTGTACCAATAGCCCTAGAGTACCTCATCGCAAGTATACTTCGGTAAATTCCTTATGTCATCACATACCATAACGATGAATATGTGAATACTACCCAGAGAACAACTTAATACAACACGTGATCAAGTTAATTAATCCTCGATGAGCTTTAAGTTCTATGAATTAGGCTAATCTGTGCAACAGAAGTACTACGAGTAAACTATTTAACACAGGTCAAGCTTCTACATGTGATTACTATGATGCATCACTACAAGAAATAACCACACAGTGCTATTTATAATCAAGATTTGCAAACTGTTATTGAAAACCCTAATTTAACTTTAGATATGAACACGAATTCACTTGATTTGCAACTCAAACAAACAGCATCCAATCATATTGCAATACATCAATCATGCAATTATTTATGTGCGGTAGAACATGAACGATAAAAGAATTCAATAAATATTAAAACTGACAAGCCAGATTGATTCACATGTCTAGTGCTTCTGATTACATCCCCGAATCAATATCGACGAAAATTACACAATCATAGGTTTCTCAAAAACCCATGGAAAAAATATAGAAAGAAGAAGGAGAGAGTCTCCCCCCCACCCCCCCAAAGGGGAGGAAACCGAAGTGTAAAGATATCTAAAATAATGTCTAGGCTTCCCTTTATATAGGCTCTCGATTCTTCACATCCAAGGAAACCAACCTCCTCAAACTCTTCTTTCTTGGCTTCTAACGCAAGTCAATTCGCGTCGGGTTGCCCCTTAATAATAACAGGACACCCTGTAGCAGTTCCCGTTTTTTAGTCTATTTTCTGATTTTTCTTCTTTTACTCGA
>JAJJMA010124466.1:0-15867 GCA_023529015.1 Papaver nudicaule | reverse complement strand
TGATAGAAAACACTTGGGCTTCACACTCAAAACCAATTGGCAATGAGTGGAGTGGCCCTCATGCTTATATGTAGGATCCTAGTTAGGGGTCTAAGCAATGTGGGACTAAGGTCTCCAACACTATTTTTGTGGCAAGTAAAATCTTTTTGATTTGCCCATGGCATCTATTTTTGGAAGAATCCGTTGAAGAGATGAGGACGATCCCTACATGGGTGAACTTGAGGAACATTCCTCTTCATTTATGGAATGCTAAAGGAATTAGTATGATTGCTAGTGTGTTGGTCATCCCTTTGTTCACCGACAAACACACTCTAGCTAGAACTAGAATGAGTTTCGCAAGGGTGTGCGTGGAAATTGATATAGATTTTGATTATCCTGAGTTCATTCCAGTCTCGTTTGGTGAAAAAGAGTTCAAGGTTCCCGTAGAATATTCTTGGAGGCCTCCAAGGTGTTTGTCTTTTGCTTCATTTGGCCATTCTAATGGTCAATGTCCTAAAGTGAAGGGAGTATGGGTTCCTAAACCGAACAACGTAGTTTCAAGTGAATATGGAAGAGTAGAGATGATCATTCCCTCCACTTCCATTGAAGAACAAAATAATTTGAAAGAAGTGTCCAAGATGGTGAAAGAATCTTAGAGACGGTTATAGAGAGGGGTGCAACTAATGAAGATATCTTTGTTACATGTGCTGATCGTAGTATTGCTTCAAGTAAGATGGATGATACGAATGTTTCTTCCAAGCTTGGTAAGAAAAAGAAAAGGTCTAATAATGAGAAAGAAACTTTAACAATTAATGAGATTGAAGAAGGTTTTGCGATTGAAGGAGAAAGCTCCACTTCCTCCGATCCCTCCATTCCACCTGGTTTTGAAAGCCATAATAGATTCGTTTCTCTTGAAGACGAGGAGGGGTTGCTACTTCGGAGTTGGTTGTGGAAGACTCGGAGTTTAGCATCCAAAAGGCGTCTTTGTCCGATCCAATTTTGGTTTCTAACAAAAAAGTGAGTAAAAAATCTAAAGCGACGGGTCTCTTCCCAAATGGTACTTTGAGTGGAAAAAATAAAAGTGTCTCAAAACCTGTTGCATCTCCTATTGAAATCTCAACAAACAAGATCTTAGATTATGGTTCCGAATGGGGTTTAAGTTTTCCACCTTTGAAGGAAAATCGTCGAAAGATTTTTTGTGATTTTGCGAATGATCACAAGGGTATAAATTTAACGGATATTGACGAGATGCATTGAAGTGGTTGGTGTTCTTGGTTTGGTTAGCAAGCTTGTAGTGGTTTATTTTCTTTGTTCGCTAAAGTTTTCTTGACTTTAGCTCTCTTGTGTGCTTTTGTTGTTGTTGGAGATTTGTTGTGCTTTTGTTAGAGATTTTTTGCTCGTTCTTAGTTGTATTCGCTTACACACGGCTTGTGTGTCATTTCAATGAATATTTCCTATTGATCGATCAACTATTTTTATCTAATGACTTTTTCCCATTTAAAAGTTTTATCGGAGAAAACCAAGGTGTTTTTAGCTTTCCAAATACCCCATATAACTGCCACATGTTTCCTTTTATCAGTGAGATCATGGCCCTTCCACTTAAATAGAATTTCTTCAACAGCATTAGGCATAGTGTTGCACGTACATATTATGTGCTAGTGTCTACAATGTTGTTGTTTTTGTAAAAAAGAAAAATTGCTAACTGAGAAAGTTTTAAAGATACTAACAGAACAACCAACAGATATAGGCGATAAATTGTGCAACCGGGAAAGAATCACGATCATAAATATAAGGGTAAGTATATTAATAGATTGCAGTTGGTTTTCCATGAAATTCTTCAACCATGTTTCGACGGGAGTTGGCGACCGAATATAGAATCAAGGGTTTGCAATCCAAAAGGCAGCCACTAACTTTTTAAGTCACACCCTTTACAAAAAAAATCTATCTAAAGTCGGCCTAAAGTTGTGTTAATAACCAATGAGCAGTGATGTTGTGATAACTGAATGAATAACTGGTATCCCATTATCCGTTGTAGTCTAGGTGGTCAGGATACTCGGCTCTCACCCGAGAAACCCGGCTTCAAGTCCCGGCAACGGAATATTTTTTAGTTTTGCCGCAAACAAATGAACGACACTGACGATATTTGTGGCCCAGCAATGGCTTAAATTACCCACTAGCAACGGCCGCGCAATCTCATTAAGCAGCTGGGGTTTATTGAGTACAGTTAATTGGTACACGTGTCTGATTGATGTTTTGTTTCAATCCTAGTTTTTGGTTTCTATCATGGCTAGGTTAGTGATTAATGAAGGACAATTTCAGTCGTGCACAAATATATATATTTCGTATCTATGCTTACATTTTTTAGTTAGCTATCGACAAATTTTATATGAACGCGGTCATTTACCTTCAATGCTAAGTGTTTAATCATCTGTTATGTGTTATCTAAATCGGGAACAACCAACAGACATGCACCAGCTATAATATCGGAACCACATGAGAACGGAGCAGGTGATTATGAATGCCAGCTGAATTGAGATTCTTTGTCTCCTTCGTTTTTGTGTATATAAAGCCTAACAATAGGTATTCATTTTACATCCAAAAAAAACTTCATTCAGAATAAACTTCCTTCTTCTGCCACATTTCAATTTCAAAATGGCTTCTTTGCATGTTCGCTCAGTCAGTTTACCTAAAACCTCCCATCCTCTTACTCTCGCAGTAGAGGAACAATTGTGCCAACTAAGAACCACCGAACAAGCTACCTCATCCTCATCCATCTGCAAAAACTTATCTGGTCTTAAAGATTTATATGAATGTGTTGAGGATTTCCTTTCTACCCAAGATGGAGAGGGCTTAAACTCCAGCTTGGATGGATCCATCGTGGTATTGGATGTTTGCAGTATGACCAAGGATGTTTTGTCTCAAATGAGACAATCTGTTCAAGAACTACAATCTTCCATCCGTAGACGGTCAAATGAAGTTTCCGAATACATGGTCTCAAGAAAGAAGATCACCAAAGTGATCCGCAAGTGCCTTGCAGATCTTAAGAATAACAAGAAAAATGAATCCGAAGTTAGCATGCTAACAGAAGTTGAAGCTACAACTCTTTCCATTTTCGAATCTCTATTGTCCTTTGTTTCTTTACCAAAAGAAAACAAGTCCTTGATCTCTAAATTGATGCCCACCAAGAAAGTTTCACACGAAGAAACTTCTGAAGTGATGAAGGTTGATATTGCAGTAAAGGCCCTTACCAAAGGGATTGAAGTGAACGATGTACAAAAGACATTGAAAGCTCTAGAAATGACCCTCGGAGATCTTGAAGATGGAGTAGAATCTATCTCCAGGTGTTTAATCAAAAACAGAGTTTCACTTCTTAACATCCTCAGCCAGTAGTACCATATGTCGCTACTGATCAACCATAAGCATTTTCGCGTTTTATTATGAAAATGCTTATGAAATCTTGTATACATTATACTGTAAATGAAAAGAAAGTAAATATCAATTTTGACTACATATATTTGTCCATTACATTTATCTCCACTAGCAAAAACGCACGCGCTACGCGACTGCCATTTAATTTCATAACCAAAGCGATTTTTTTTACAATGGTTCGGGAAACCCATTGCTCTAGAAATTTGAGACAAAAATTTATCATCATACCATCTATCTTTATCGACTCTCGTTCTCTTCGAACCTTCATTGTTTGTACCACCCATTGTAAGACTTAAATTCAATCTGGATACTGCAGCAACCATTTTTTCATGCCATCCGTCTTCATCAACTCCCGTTCTATTCGTATGATGAGCAACACGAACTTCACACACTTTTTTGTTTATTTCTCTATCTTCATCGACTGCATTTGAGCATATCAACGCTATTATTAAACCATAATTCAGCCATGGATGCACAAAAACATCAAAAAGTACCATTAATTGTTTCCTCAACTTTTCAGTTTCAATGGAATTTGTATAAAGAGCTGAATAAAAAAACTTACAGATAGGGCTGTCCCCTTAAAAATCAACAAAATATATTAATTAATCATCATTATTACTTTTGCTTTTTGTTTTTCTTTTCTTCGGATTGAAGGAGGAGGATTCTTCATGATTTGGGGATGAAAAAAACCCTAGTTAGTTACTTTGTTCTTTTCTCTCGGAAGAAGAAGAAGAAGGGTTTAAGGGTAAGCCCACTCACTCCGGATCCAGGTCGGGTCTTGTTGGATCCACGAAGGTGACCTTTACCCAAGCATCAAATTTCCTTGGGTGCCTCAGAGAAGGCAATAGGGCACCCACCCCACTTGAGCTGGTAAATGGATAAGATTACCATCTATCTAATCTACTGGGAACCACACACAGTAAGTAATAAGAGGATAAGATTTCCATTCCTCGGTAAAAACAAAGAAAAATGGCGAACCCAGCATCAAATTTCCTTTATACCAAAAATGGAAAATTCCTTCATTTTGTTTATATATAATCATCATGATTAGAGGAGAGTTGGAGAGGAAGAAGAGAAAGAAGCTCAGCTAAGGGTTTTTTTTTTCACACTCTCTGGTTTGTTCAATCTCTACTTCACATAACTTCATTTCATTTCCATCAAAATTGTTTGTTTGATTTTACAAATCTTGACTGGGTATTCTTGTTTCATTAGGAATTTGTTCTTCTTTAAGGTTTGTTTCCATTAAACTTTGGAATTTCTTTGTTTTTGGTATGGGTAGATTCAGATCTATGTTGTTTTTGGGAGTTAAAAGGGATGAAAAGAGGGGGTTGGGGTTTTGCCTTTTCTACTGTTTCCAATTGGTTGGTCTGTGGACATGTTTTGTTTTCATTTGTTTCCCAATTGATGTTAAAATTATCAAATAATTCCATCTAGGAAACATTAACAAGTAAGGACTTGGTTGGGAGCCGAGCAACAAATTGAGCTCCAACCCCTTTTTGAATTGTTACGCCTAATCTATGGAAGAGAAAATTACCTACTTTAACATTAGCATCATGTCTAGCTAAGTAGTTCTTGAGTCTTTGGAAGAACTCAATAGTTTCCTCACCGAGTTCGCCTAAGGTTGTGAAAGCCAAAGTACCAAAGCTGTACCCATGAGTCGTGCAAATGTCAAGATATTTCTTACATTTTCGCTCCACTGCCTTAGTCACCGCATGTCCAAGTGTAAAGTGTTGTACCCGGCCGCCAGTAAATGGTGAAATACCCGTCACATCGAAACATATGTCGCGCCCGTTGTCCCAATTGTAGACTAGGATATCTGCAGGTCTAGAATCACCACCATCCTCAGTGAGAAAACCCAAAGCCGCCTCGGTCTTGGCTTGCACCCCTGCTCTAAAACAAATGTCGGCCACTGTGTCACGAACAAGGTCGTGCCGATACTTGACACCAACACCATGTGCACAATGCAGGGCGTGGTCACCATAGATATCCATATATTTGTTGCAACAGATACAATTGTGCAACAAATATGAGTAATTTATTTTTGATTAAGCTGATGGTGGTGGTGATAACAGTGTCGGTTATGGTGGCGCGCTGCTGCTAGTTATCGCGATGGTGGTGACGATGGCATTGGTGCAGATGGTGGAGATGGCGGTGGTGTTGCCGATGACTGTGGTGTTCCTGGTGGTGGTGGTGGTGGACTGGTGGTGGTGGTCGTAGTAGTAGTAGCGGTGGTGACGGTGCGGTGCTGATGGAGGTAACGACACATGTGGTGAAAACTGTGCTGGGTAACTTATCTTTGAATCAGATATAAAGGGGTAAATCAAATTTGATAGGGGTACTATTTTCTTTATAGTGAGATGAGATAAGTTAAGATTATGGAGGGGTATTCCGGTCCAATGAAAAATACCAACTTTTTTAATGGCTTTTATGCCCCTGCTTTTTGAAAAAGGCCTCATAGAAAAGAACCTTTTCTTTATTATAGTGAGATTTTCTTTACTACCTGCAAAATACACTTCAATTATTCTGATCATTGCAATAATTAATTGCACGGTTTGCTACGTGCTCATCCTTGTCAAAATACCATTGACTTAATTTTGAATCATAAAAAGATAGCAATGTAGTTAAATCGGGAACAAAATCGATAATTAATCAATATTCACACATGCATGCATATTGATCATATTTACGTTGTCAAGATTCTACTTGTCTGCTGAAATTACCTGCACCCCTTCATGTAGCATTGACTTAATCCTTTTCAATTACTGTATAAAATATGACAATGTTATTAGATGGGAGACATAAGATCAGGACGATAATCAAATACTTGCATGAAGACAGCCTGTCAATATTCTAAATGTTGGTTTAGCGTAGATAAGCTTATTATGTACCATTAAATGCATTCGTGTGTATCACTATAAATCTTTCTTGGTAGCTTCCAGTCATGTGATTTTAGCAATATTGTTATATATTTTGATTGATTATTTTAACTTGGATGCTTCACCTAAGCTTTCGTGAAGATTCCAAGATTCCAAATGATTTGAAGATGGGTTGATCATAAATAACACCATTACACGTACGCTAACATTAACTCATTTATACATATGAGCAAGGCTGTCATGTTCTAAATAGAATTGTATAATCCAGACAATGTCAGCATTGCATCCTTATCTTTTTTCTTTTTCCGCTTGGTGAAGATATAAGTTATTAGAGAAGCAATGCTTAGCATGGGAATCTAGAATTACAAAGGCATTTCTTTCAAACTATGTCCATGGTGGCCGGCATCAAATGCAGTACCACTAATAGAAGGAGAAGAGGATGGATGCTGGCTAAAAGTTTATGGAGTCCCATTTCACTTCTGGAGTAATGAGTGCTTTTCACACATTGGAGCTTACTTTGGAGGCTTAATCCAGATTCATGATTCTACAACTACATGGAAGGATGCATCAGCGGCAAAACTAAGAGTTAATTCGTGCATACAGTCAAGTCATTCTTTTTTGTTCAGTTACAAGGAAGTGCGTTTTCCAATTTTTGTTGAACCACTTGTTAATCAACATCAAGCTGCTGTCAGAACAAGAATAGTGGTGCAACTTTGCAATAGTCAGTCAATCAATGCTGCAGAGGAGACTATCGCAGCTTACCATACTGAGTGGCCGGAGATCATGCAATCGATCCAAGAATCACGCAATCAAAACCGTAAGGAGAAATTTACGCGCGCTGAAAAAGGAAAGGTGATTGAGACTAGTTCAAATTCAAATTTGAATGAGGAAATGGGCTCAAAGAAGAAGAAAAAGAAAAAAAAACAAAGGCCCATAAAACTATGGAGTTGGGTGGCACAAGTCAATTGGTTTCGGATAATCATAGTAATATGGACTCGGATACCAGATCGGATGTCGAAATGGTGATATACAGGGAGGATAATCTATCCGGGTCGGATTCAACCCATACCCATGAAGAAGACCATATCATAACGGAGAAAAATGTCACTAGCACACTTCCTACTCTGGAGCTTTCAACACCTGTCATGGAAAATCTAAATTCTGAAGCTGATCACTTAGCATCTTTAGAGCAAGTAGAAGACAATTCACAGCTTGGAGATGAAAATAATGCGGCGCACAAGCATTCACAACGTGGAGAAGAAGATCCTGATGTGCACCAGAAGCAATTTGATTCAACTACAGCATTATGTGCCTCAACTGAAAAATGGAGCACTATGAAGCATAAATTAGAGAGAGGATTAAGAGAAGATTTTGAACAAGTGCTATCCCAAATGGTTGCCTTAGGACCTAAGTTGGGGCTAGCATGTAATGGAACAGAAGAAGAAAACAATGATATTATTTTCGACCCAATGAGAGCTCATCTGAACAATTTGGAGAAGGAGAAGACAACTAAGGGTTGAGCTGTTACACAAGGAGTCTTTGGGAGTTGTGCTTTGTATGGATTTTAAAGTCGTATGCTGGAATGTTAGAGGCCTTAATGACCTCAGTAGAAGGGATATCATTAAACACAAAATCAAACAATGGAGACCAACCATTCTGCTTCTGCAAGAGACCAAATTGCAGCAATGCAATGATCTTCTTGTTTGGCAAACTTGGGGCAACAGGAATGTAAGATGGCTTGATGCACCATCTGAAGGAAGATCTGGAGGTATTCTTTGCTGCTGGGATGCCTCAAAAGTCAATGTTCTAGACACTATGGTTGGTGTTCACTCAATCTCTCTTCACTGCCAAATGATTGACACCAAATTTGAGTGGTTGTTCACTGGTGTTTATGCACCATGTGAATCCAGAGTTGATGACCGTGCTGAATTATGGAGAGAAGTTGAAGAAGTTAGAGCTTACTGGGATCTTCCATGGGTGATAGGAGGAGACTTTAATGTGACAAGATATACTCATGAGAGAACCACTGAAGGAGAAGTTACAAGTAGCATGAGGAAATTCAACAGATTCATCTCCTCTCATGAATTGGTTGATTTGCCTCTGATGGGTGCCACCTACACTTGGACTAACAATCAAATTCAGACAATAAGAAGTAGAATAGACAGGATTTTGATTTCTCCAGAATGGGAGATACAGTACCCAAGAGTAATTCAGCAAGCCTTATCTAGGCCATGTTCTGATCACAGCCCCCTAGCCCTGATCTGCAATGGTGTGAGGAATGGACCTGGTCCCTTCCGTAGTGAGGTATACTGGTACACTCATCCTGACTTTATTTCTGTGGTAAAAAACATTTGGGACTCTTGCTTTGTTGCAGGTCAAGAAGACAATGCAGGATTTACTTTCTGCAAAAAGCTGAAATTTCTCAAGGAAGAGCTGAAGAAGTGGAGTAAAGCTGAGTTTGGTGACTTGGACAGAAGGATTGATGAGCTAGAGAAGACTTTCTCTGATCTTGACATAGAAGAGGACCTGAACAATGGACTTACAGAGGCACAATGGGAGGAAAGGCTGAAGGCTAGACAAGAACATTGCAAATTAATCATCCTAAAGGCAGAGAAATGGAGAAGCAGGGCTAGAGCAGAACATATTAAAAACTTTGAGCAAAACACCCAATATTTTCATAGGATTGCAACTGACAAACTGAGAAGGAGTTATATTGGTTCAATCAAGGTTGGAGGAGTGATGACTCATGATGACAAGGAAATAAAAGAAGGAATAGTGACTTTTTTCAAAAATATTTTTGAGAACCAGCCTACAAGAATGTTCAACATGCAGAATATGCAGTTCAATATGATCACTGAGCAGCAAAGGAGGTGGCTTGAGTCAGACATTGAAGAGGATGAATGTTTTAAAGCCACAAAAGCTTTAGGCCAAAAGAAGGCTCCAAGACCTGATGGCTTCCATATTAGCTTCTATGTAACTTGTTGGGAGGTGGTCAAGGAAGATCTGATGAACATTTTTAAGGAACTGCAGCAAAGAAACTTTCTTGATTGGAGACTCAAAAATACTTTCATAGCTTTGATACCAAAGAAGGACTCAATAGAGGAAATCAAAGACCTGAGACCAATCAGTTTAGTGCATGGGGTGTATAAGATTGTTTCTAAAGTGCTTACAGAAAGGCTTAAACTAGTTCTTCCATCTCTGATTTCACAAAATCAAACTGCTTTTATCAAGAAGAGACAAATACTAGATGGAGTTTTAGTTGCAAATGAACTTATTGACTATAGAATAAGAAGTGCTAAACCTGGTTTGCTGGTTAAGGTAGACTTTGAGAAAGCCTTTGATCATGTCAGTTGGGACTTTGTGGATGAAATGTTTCAAAGAATGGGCTTTGGGGAAAGATGGAGGAAATGGATGAGATGCTGCATGGAACTGGTTAAATTCTCAATACTTATTAATGGCTCTGCTACTGGCTTCTTCACAAGCAAAAAAGGAATTAGACAGGGAGACCCATTATCACCTTTCTTGTTTCTTCTTGTAGGTGAAGCTCTAAATTATATGATTGCTCAAGCTCAGACTCAAGGACTTATTTCAGGTTTTCAAGTCAGTGAAGGGGGTAAACTCATCAGTCATCTGCAGTTTGCAGATGACACTTTAATCTTCATAGATGCAGATCCTCAACAAGTTCAGCAACTGAGACTCATTCTTCTCCCTTTTGAGCTTCTTACTGGACTTAAGATCAATTTTGCTAAAAGCAGTATATATGGAGTTGGTTTTGATGGAGACCTAAGACAATTCTCTGACTTGCTTGGCTGCTCTGTTGGTTTCTTACCTACTACTTATCTTGGTCTTCCTTTGGGAGATAAGAGTGGTGGATATGCAAAGTGGGACAAGGTAGTAGATAAATTCAATTCAAAACTGGCAGGATGGAAAAAAGCACTTCTCTCAAGAGCTGGTAAGCTAACACTAATTAACAGTGTTTTATCAAGCTTGCCAGTGTACTACATGTCTTTATTTGTCATTCCCATGCCAGTAGTTAGGAGGTTGGAAAAGATCATGAGAGATTTTCTGTGGAATGACAAGAATGGTAAGAAGAAAATGCACCTATTAAGGTGGGATTTGCTGTATAGAAGAAAGAAAAAAGGAGGTCTGGGAGTCAAGAGTCTAAAGCAAATGAACAATGCACTTTTGAGTAAGTGGCTGTGGAGATTTGCAAAAGAAGAAAATGCACTTTGGAAGGACATCATTGTGGAAAAGTATGGAGTAGATACAGCCAATTGGCTATCTAAATATCCAAAATCCCCTTATGGAAGATCTGTGTGGAGGGGTATTATGAACTGCAAACATGAATTTATCAAACATATCAGATTCAAGGCTAATTCAGGAAACAATGTAAGATTTTGGCATGATGTTTGGTTACAAGACTCAGCAATTTCTGTCAGGTACCCTCATTTATATGCAATTTCCAGGGCCAAGGAGATGTATGTATCTGGAATTTGCAAAGAAGTTAATGGTAACATCATTTGGGATATGAAACTACCAAGAAGGATGAACATTACAGCACAAGGGGAACTAATGCTTCTGCAAGCAGAACTGAGTGATGTCCAACTTGATTCAACAGCAGAAGATGTCATTCTTTGGTCTCCCACCTCCAAGAACAACTTCACAGTCAGTTCAGCCTATGCACAACTTATTTCAGGTACCAACTCAGCTGAGAGTAATCCAATTTTCAAAGTAATTTGGCATCAAAAACTCCCTCCAAAAGTCTCTTTTTTCTTATGGGGATTATGCCATAGAAAATTGACTACTAGAGACAGGCTTTTAAGAAGAGGTATTGCAGTTCCAAGTACTTGCCTCTTCTGTCAAGAAGATGAAACTCCAGAGCATTTATTGCCAGTTTGCTAAATAGCTTTGGACTGAATTTTTATCAAAACTTAACTGCTGCTTCATCATCCCAGCTGATGTAGTCACTACTCTTCACTCTTGGCACAAAAACTTCTCTGATAACTCTTGCACTACTATTTGGAACTTCCTACCAGCAGTAATCATGTGGAGCATTTGGAAAGAAAGGAATTCGAGAGTTTTCTGCAACAACTCTTGCACAGTGGCTACTGTCTTTGCAAAAGCTAAATACTGCCTCTACCTTTGGGCTTCAGTGATAAAAAAATTTCAAGAACTAGACTACAACTCTGTCATTACCAATTGGCATCATATGTACTTCACTTAATGTTCTTGTTTTCTGTTTTGATTTACCTCTAGTAGCCTGTTACTAGTTGGTTTCTTCTTTTCTAGGGTGGTACAAGCCCCTTTGTACCCTCTCGTTTTTTGATCAATATATTCACTCTTTAATGATCAAAAAAATAAGATATAAGTTATTAGAAAAGAGGAAAAAGAATACATGCAAAATACAAATAAAATATCCAGATGCCATACGCCAAAGAGAAACAACAAGAAATCCCAAGAAAGAAAAATAAATAAATTCAACGGGTCTACACATACTGCAATTAAAGCCGAGCCAAAACATTTTGTGAGACAAATATATAGTTTCCACATATCCCACCACACCTGAATTAACAAGGATCCACACACTTATGTATCACAAATGTTTTGGTGGAGTTTTTTTGCTCGGTCTATTAAGATTTATTCAAATAAATTACACTAGAGAGTGTCCAAGAAAGTTGTTGCCAACCAACAATCACAACCGAAGTGTCCGTACCCTGAAAACAATTTGAACCTTTATCCCAATGAAATCTATCTATTTTCATGTCTCTAAGAGAAAGCACTATGGTGCCTCAAATGCACAAAATTGGTCCAATTTTGTGTTAAACTTTATGTAAAACCCACTTAAAATTGCCATTTTATCTAGTACCCGAGATATCAAATTTAGATGTTTATTTATCTAATCCGTCCATTTGGACCTAAAAACCAAACAAATCTGCCCCAACCATTTACCTTATTACCCTCACCCCTATATTCAAAACCAACAGCAGAAGATTTGAAATCTCAAATTCAAATCGCGCGAGAGGAGAAGAGAGAGGAGAAGCAGCGACGCTGCTGAGGAATTACGATTTGATTCTGGTGAATTCGAGTCCATCAAGTTTGTCCAAAGCTTCAGCTCAAGTTGTAAGTTCAATTCTTCGAATTTTTGTTTTAGATTTTGATTTTTGATTACTGGTTTTTTGGTTTTTAGTTTAATTCCTAGATCTGAAACTCTATTGAGTTTTTTTAGCTAGGTTTTGATGTTTCTAGATTGAGTTATTGTATGTTTTGAATAGTTTTGGGTGTTTAATTCATAAATTTTTTAGGGGTTTTTGATTTGGAGAAGATGTAGACCGAAATTTGGTATTCAACCCTAATAATTTGTGTTTTACTGATGTTGTTGTGTATGTTTTTGTTTGTTGTAAGGCTGTTTACCTCATAATTGCAGTTTATGAACATTGGTTTCCTACTGTTAGTATGTTACCAGTTTTAATTCTAACTGTACCCGGGTTCTTATAGTTTACTAGATTTTTGTTGTTTTCATAATTGTACTATATTTTGTGTTTTTTCTGCATAGATTCTTTGTGAACAGATGGCTAGTGACGTCAGTGTAATGTGTATGGTAACCTACTCGACGGATTCGAGTCTTCACCAACTGACCCTAGAATCGACACTTGACGAGCTAATTTCCGGTATTTGCGAAACTTGGAGATTTCTCGATCCCAACCTCATTCAGTTGAAGTATGATGATGGTTGCGGAAAGGTCATCGTTGTTGATTGTAGTACACAACTGAAGGCCCTTGTTTCTTTAGTAGCATATGTTACAAAAGCCGATTTTCTCCGTTTGGATCTCAATACACTTGCGGAACCTTCGTTGGTGGATATGTTGATTGCTGATGTGCCGCAGATTCAACCAACACTAGCAGCAACATTGCCAGCAAACTTATCTGAGTGTGGTGGTGAGCATATTGTGTTAAAGAGAGGCAGAAAAAGGCCCGTGGTTACCACATTAGCATCAACTTCAGCATCTCAGCCTTCTACCTCATGTGAGCGAGGTTTCAATGGTAAGCCTCTTACTAGAGCAGCTACAAAAGTGGACGCTTGGGCAAACATTATAACTGGTGTGGGTCAGATTTTCTATGGTGGTCGAGATGAGGCTTGTTTGGTAGTTGAGAAGTATAACCACTATTGGGGTCGGAAAGTAAAGGTCGTGAAGAGTGATGACACGAGGTACACGGTTGAGTGTATTCGAAAGGTATCGGACAACTGTGGATGGAGGTTTCATGCATCATCAAAGTCCACCGGGTCAGATCCATCTTTTGTTCTTAAGCAATACAATGGTGAGCACAATTGTGGGGCCGGTTATAATGATCTTAAAAGTTCCACTACAAAGGCTTTGGTGAAGGATTTGATCATTGGACAAGTTAGGCTAAACCCTCAAAAAAAGCCTAGTGACATTGTTAAAGACTTCAAATCTGATTATGGGTTGACCTTGAGCTATGATCAAGCTTATGCCGGGAAATTAGATTGTGTCAAGGAGCTTTTCGGTGATGATTGCAAATCCTAAACAGATTTGATGTGGTTTGTCGATGCTGTGAAGAGGACAAATCCTGGTAGTGTGGCTGATTTGGTTACGAAGCCAGGGACAAATCAGTTCAAGAGCTTATTTCTCTCTTTTGTTGCTTCCATATATGGGTTTCAATTTTGTCGTGCGGTCGTGTTCTGAGATGGTACATTCCTTACTAGAGGGTTTAAGGGTTGTCTTATGGCTGCAACTGGTAAAGATGCTAACAACGGTACGCCTTTCTCTGAAAAACAGAATTGGTTTTCCAATTTATGATTTTATGATTTTATGTTTCAGTCAGTTTTTTCACCACTTGTACCTGGGTTTAAGTAGTGTTTGGATCCTCTGTTTTCTTCAACTTATTTCCCTTTTTGATCTTATTGTCTTCTGTTTTGTGTAGGCATCTTCCCTTTGGCCTATGGAATCGTATCTGGAGAGAATGTGGACAATTGGATGTGGTTCTTGGACAAATTGAAACTTGTTTTGGAGCCACTGCGGTCATTAACATTCATTTCAGATCGACATGATGGATTGGTGAAAGGTGTCCCTATTGCGTTTCCTCGTTCGGAGCATGTTTGGTGTTATTACCATCCGAAGAATAATGTGCGCACTCATATCCGTAAGAAAAAAGAGGATTACGCTCAAGCAATTAAAGTTTTTCAAGATTGTTTTTACTTATGCACAACTCAAGGTTTTGATGATGGTATGGTGAAGTTGTTGGAGTTGGGTTGTAACTGTCTCTATGAATACTTGGATGCTCTTCCAAATGAGAAATGGTCTAATGCATATTGTCAGGGTTGCCGGTTTGGAGACATGTGCTCCAATGTTGCTGAGGCTTTCAATTCTTGGATCCGAGAGGAGAAGAGTCTTCCCATTTCGACTTTGGTGGACCGTGAAAAAGAAGGGGTACCGAAATACTACCAACTTTTCGTTTTGGCTCGTGAGTCTTATGGTAAAAGTCTGGACGATCTCAAAAATCAATATCCAAACCTATAACTGGAGTAATCTCGACAGTTAGGTAATAACGTACTACTTGGTGCTTTAATTATAAATCAGAGTTATAATGCGGAAAGTAAAAGCACACAAGACACCAAACGTTTTTTAACGAGGAAACTGCCTTGCAGAAAAACCTCGGGACCTCGTCCAGTTTTGAACACCGCCCAGTACAAACTGACTACAAACACTAGCCTACTATAAGACTTCGGTCTGGGATGTAGCAGGGACCAACTCAAGCCCTCCAAGCGTATCGGCTACTGTCGCCTTCCTTACGTCTCTGGATCCCCCACAAATCGTCACGCACTTGATTCCCCTAGCTGACGTCCGTTACAGGCCTAGGAGCTGCTTTGACCGATGCCAAAGGCTTTTGTCAGCAATACTGGGTTTTAAACCAAAACTGTTGACTTATAGTGTAACTGTCCTCTATCAGTTTACCATAAACAAGATGACTTCCTTCGGATTGCTAAATCCAGGTCATACGGAAATCTACTTCTTGAATCAGGGCTGACACGCAAACCAAGTAAGCAATGCCCAATTCAAATCTACCTCAGTTATAAACGAAGAACCACTTAAGGAACTTATATAACTGGAGCCAACTAGGTCTTACAACACCGAGTGCAGCCGTGCGTTGCTACCTTTCCAACCTTTACGTAACTTAACTAGTTCTTGAATAACCGTATAGCAGAAGAGACGGACTTTAGAATAGACAAGAACTAGGATAGGTTACTGAGGTTACAGGTTAATCTGATCAACCACAAAGGGATCAATCTACCTATGCTTCCCAACTCTCTAAGGAAGTCTTTATAGTCGTTGGGAGTTCCCAGAGGAGCTGCAACCTATAGAGGATGACTATACCACAACAAGCGTTCACCGAAGTGAAAAGAGTTTACGTTACCTTCCCTAAGGACCTTCACGTATGCTTGATGCTTGCGGTATCTGTCCGTAGACACCTCTATTTATAGCACTCAATAAGATAGGTTGCTTTGGAATTAAGCAATCAATTACTTGTCCCACAAGTTAAGGAAACCCTAAACTTGCCAACCAAGT
>JAJJMA010124452.1:0-12228 GCA_023529015.1 Papaver nudicaule | reverse complement strand
CCACGGAGGGTGTGGAAGAAACATAACCGGTCAATAATAGTTGACCATTCGACCCATAAAGTTGTGCTATTTACTTCCTGGTCTTCTTAGCTTTCGAGACCAACCTTTGGATCTCTCTCTCACTCCTCCTAGGGTTTCCGTATCTACACTTACAGCTTGAAACAAGTTTCCTGATCATAAGATGGTAAATTCACTGCAAACTTCATCAGATCCTTCGTTTTTACGCTGTTTCGATTTCTAATTAGGGTTATTATTTGCAGGAAGGAGAAGGGAATCTCGATTCTCAGATAGAATCGCTATTGAATGTTGAGAAGCAAGCGAGACTTGAAGGAGATGTATCTGCTACTAAGAAAGCAGCTATGGATATTATACAACTCTGTCATCAAGCTAAAGCTTGGAAAACCCTAAACGACCAGATCCTTGTTTTATCTAAGAGAAGAGGTCAATTGAAACAGGTAACAAAATATCCCTTTTTCTTAACCCTAACTTTATACTTTCATGATTTGATAGTAACGAAATTTAGTAATGAATTCTTCATTTGCATCAAACTAGGGCTTGCTTACCGTTGTTGAATGAGGAGTAAGACGTGGGTTGTAACCATTTAGTGTTATAGAAACAGCGGTATAGACAAATTGCTAATAAAGGCTAAACATTACGACTATAAAATGATTTTCTCAAAATCTAGTACCTGTGTTGGACACACATTACATTGTCATTGTCAGGTTGTATATCTCAGAGCTTAAACTGCTTGGTTATTTGTCTTGTTTATGCTATCTGCAACTATGCCTCTGTCTATATTTGGCTCCTGCTGTCATATCTGCTTGTAGTCAAGTAAGTAGCACTTAGAAGGTACACGAGGTACTATTGGTCATTGCGTTCTTCAGAAACTATGTCTTAACTTGGGGGAAGTTTCATCGAGTACAAGTCTTCTATACTAACGTACATTTCCTTATCATTGCTAAACAGTATTTTTCAGCGGAAACTTGGTTAGTAATCTTATTTATGGGGATTTGGTGAATGTATCTTTTATCTTTTGTGCCCCGATTGTCGTACTTGCTTGCTAATAGTCACATGTATATAGCATATCTGCTAGAAGGTAAAGCAGTTGTCATTTTCATCTCTCTTTCATTGCTTTCTTTTGAATGTCAGTCTTCATACCCCACTGTAATTTTGAATAGTGCGAACATCGGCTATTGCTCACTTTAAGCCGATGAAAGCTATCTTGATTTCCTTGCATTTCTTGTAAATCATGTCAATGTTATAAATCGGTTCAATGTTTGTTGTCACACAGGCAGTAACTGCTATTGTTCAACAAGCAATGCAGTACATCGATGAAACACCTGATGTTGAAACTCGAATTGATCTAATCAAAACACTCAACACTGTGTCTGCTGGAAAGGTAATTACTACTTGCCTAAATCAGAAGATGTTCTGATCTAGCTTTTTTTCCCCTGTCAGTACTGTTTTAATTTACTACAGTTTTGCATTTTTGTGTAAATTATCTGCATCCCTTTGTAGATATATGTGGAAATAGAGAGGGCGAGACTTGTCAAAAAACTTGCAAAGATTAAGGAGGAGCAGGGTGAGATTGCTGAGGCGGCTGATTTGATGCAAGAAATTGCTGTAAGTGTTCTCAATGAGTAATATAGTGTGTAGTTAATCCCATTTTTATTTGAAATTCATTGGTAGTTAGTTGGAACATCTCTTGCTTTCATGATATAATTAATGTGTTTGGCTATCGTATGGGCAATAGTCTCTATTAACGCCTTGATGATGTGAATTACAGGTGGAAACTTTTGGAGCAATGGCAAAAACGGAAAAAATAGCCTTCATTCTCGAACAGGTATTGTTATAACCTTTTTCCTAACCTCACCATGACTGTGGGAGTTGGCATTTGCTATCAGGTGTCTGTTGCTAAGTCAAATTTGATGTTCCATGTTATATTGTATTTTTCTAGGTTCGTCTGTGTTTGGACCGTCAAGATTATGTGCGCGCTCAAATCCTGTCAAGGAAGATTAGTCCACGAGTTTTTGATATTGATGCTTCAAAGGAAAAGAAAAAGCCCAAGGAGGGTGATAATGTTGTTGAAGAGGCTCCTGCAGATATACCATCTCTGTTAGAGTTGAAACGGATATATTATGAACTAATGATACGGTATGTGGGGAATTTATGTGCCATTAATGCTTTCGTTCACCTTTTATTTCTTTTGCATCTTAGGATTTTGTTGTTGCCTTTCTTTAGTTTTATGTGGGAGTGGGAGAGACAGTGACCACGATTGATTACTTATCAAATTCAAGTGACTTAAATCTCAATAATGCTTTAACAGTCCATCCAAGTGTACGTTCCTTAATGGAGACTATTTGTGTGCCTTTTTATCCTTGGATGCTCATTAGATGGACTGCGACTTCCAGGATCTAGTTTTTTATAAAAAATGAACAACCAATTTATTATCTGTCTTCTGCTGTAGGTACTACTCCCACAACGATGATTACCTTGAAAAATGCCGTTGCTACAAATCAATATATGATATTCCATCTGTTAAAGAAGATCCAACACAAATGGTGCAGGTAATGTCTGTTCTCTAGGTCAGTATTTCTCAGTTTCTTGTGGAACTTCATTGAAAATTGTTGTCTGTGTAGGTATTAAGAAAGATCTGCTGGTTCATAATCTTGGCGAAACACGATCCAATGCAGTCAAGCCTCCTCAACTCCACTTTGGAAGATAAGAATCTCTCTGAGATCCAGAATTTTCGGTATGTTCTTATTTTATCTTATTGATTATATACATGACCCTAAACGCCTAAACCCCTAAATTGGTGAAAATGCTCTTTTTCTTTTATTTGATTGAGTTGTCCGTTTTTGTCTATTTGTGTTTCTTCTATACCATTTTCAGGGTACTACTGAAGCAGATCGCCACAATGGAGGTCATCCAGTGGACATCTCTTTGGGAAGCATACCAAGCTGAGTTTGAGAATGAGAGGAATATGCTTGGAGGATCTTTGGGAGACAAAGCTGCAGAAGATCTAAAGCAGAGAATCATTGAACACGTAATTTGTTTTTGTATATGAAAACTTATTAAGTGATTTGCTTCCGGTCATATATAATTTCTTTTGGATACTCAGCTGATATGATTTGTTTTATCTTTTCAGAATATCCTGGTTGTATCTAAATATTACTCGAGGATTACCATGAAGAGAGTCGCACAGCTGCTATGCCTTAGTCTCGAGGTTAGTCTTCATCTCTGACCATTCAGTGATGTTGTCGTCCTTTGTTTTTCTTAAATCTACTTGTCTCGGTGCATCTGTGTTTATTTGATGTGCCCCTAGTTATGGTTGCCTTAAGTTTCAACTTAGTGCTAGGTCAGCTTTCCTTGCTTGTGCTTTGTTAATTTCTTGCTGATCCACTCATAAATAATTTCGTGTTTACTCTTGGAAAACTGAACAAATCTTAAAGATTCTTCTCAACTGTATATGTTCTTCTACCCATCTATGTATTTTGCAAGCTTAGTATGAAGTATGACCATTGTTACATTAGAGTATCTAGTTATGTGTAAGAGCAACTGACTTTATATAGCTTACAATGAGATCCCAATGGCCTTCCAATGCCCTGAACCCTGCTAGAATTTTGTACTCGTCAAACATCTGCCTGGTTAAATCAGGCCTAGTTAACCAAACCCACTCTTAGGTGGATATACTGATGATTGCTTCATCCCCTTCTATATTTCATTTTTTTATATTTGTCACCTTTGGTAATACCATCCCTGTTTTGTTATTTCAGGAAGCCGAAAAACATCTCTCAGATATGGTTGTTTCCAAGGCCCTGGTGGCAAAGATTGACCGGCCAATGGGAATAGTTTGCTTTCAGACAGCAAAAGACAGCAACGAGGTTCTGAATTCATGGGCAGTCAACTTGGAGAAGGTGCTTGATCTTGTTGAAAAGAGTTGCCATCAAATCCACAAGGAAACCATGGTCCACAAAGCTGCTCTAAAAGTCTAGTTTAACTTGTTTCACCAATGGTTAGTGCCAATGTGCCATGTGAATGTTATATAAACTCTGTGAGTTTTAATTTACGGGGCAACTTGAGAGATTGTATATTTTCCTTTCTCTGTTATTCGTACAGGATGCAAGTTCCTATTTTCTGAACGATCTGGGTCTAATCATCTACCAGCAAATCCTTGGTATATTTCTCAACTGTGACCTGGCTGCGGAAGGTGTTTAATCGGTAAATTCTTTCTTCTTAGTCCGTGGACCTCAAGATGCTCCTAGTTGTGTTTCGAACCTTGAAATATTTGTTAGTACTTTCTTGAGATGATCATTTAGTTTGAAAAAGTTGTATCCTATGGTTATAGAGTGAGAGTTCACAGTGACATAGTCTCCCACCAACCAACTGATTAAGAATCTGGAAAGGGCTGCAGTACATTTCTATTGATCTTTTTGTTTTAATTGTTTTGGCTTCTCCCCTAACATTGGTTTTAGCATCATTCAATATCTAATGTGTTTTAAGGCCATGGCTTGTGCAATCTGCACAACCCTGAGACCCTAAACTTTTAATGTAAACCTGCTGGACCTGAAATTTGGGTCTTACATTTCCTTTATTATTCTGGTAAAATGGGATTGCAGTCTGCTCATTCTCATGAGGATAATCTTTATGGGAAGAACTCTTCCTTTAAGATTACTGCATCTTTGCTTTTCCAGTTGGAATGAGTCTTCTGCCACTGGCTGCTGGCCAGTCAACATTGTCAATGAGGGAATAATTTGCTTGAATTGACTGGTATCTTTGATTACTTGTTTCAGAAATGGCCAGCCATCTTTGTTTTTTGTTTATTGATTATTATCATTGAAGACCATTTCTTTTCTAGAAAAGGTACCCCATCCTTGGATAAAGAGGATAGGAAATGTGAAAAACGAGTTATTTTCCTCTGAAATACTATTGTGGAAGTTTGCATCAGCAGGTCTAAAGATTAGCTCTTTCAATTTTAAATGGTGCATGTTGAGAGAAGAAAAGTTATAGTGTTAGGTGTATGATGAATACAATAAATAGAATGACTTCTGTTGATGAATACAACCGAGACTTAGCCTAAGGACCGAATTTTGTCAGCATTCATATATGTGGAAGTGGGCGTCACCTGTGCCACTGTCATCGTTAATTCGTCACAAACTGTCATCACTAAAAAAGCAGACAAGTGTAACAACCGACAGTTATATGTGTAGTTAGTTTCGTTGTGAATACGAGACAAGCAGGAGGTCGGAGGTCGTACTAGGTCTTTTGATGATAGAAGTACCAAAATGTTTTTTTTTTTTTTCGAAGTTGAAAAAGTTTATATTAAGAGTAAAATGAAACCCCAAGTACATCAGGTAGTGCAGATTGCACTATGCCTGTAGCGATACATTACTGTTACGGTACACAGGGGCGAGGGCAGCTTAGGGCAAGTGGGGGCAGTTGCCCCCACTTGCCCAGAAATTTTAAGGGGTACCTTGTGAATTTTTCTTGAAAAAACCCCTAATTTAGACCCTTTATTGACATTTTGCCCCCACAAAGTTTTTTTTTTGTGATTTGCCCCCTGTGATTCAAAATCCTGGCCTCGCCCCTGACGGTACAACAGAAATGAAGTTACAGATGCATTAATGTCTCCCAATTGTTGATTATTTGACTGCTGTCGACAAACTTAAAAACATCTGTATTGCAGCACCAATGTAATATAGTTTGCTTGACCATAATCACCATCTCATACACACTCCTAGCCCTTCCTCCATGCACCCGACCATTTCTTTCTAGCCAAATCGTCCACATGATAGCATAGTGAGTTATATTCCAGATTTTCTTCCCTCTTCCCTTCTGAAAGTTTCTCACCCATGCCTTAAACAGTTGAGCAGTTGTTGCTGGTAAAGGCCATGATATCTTAAAAGCCTTTATGAAGTAATTCCATACTTGGGAAATAAAGGAGCAGTGAAGAAACAAGTGGTCTGGACTCTCGTTCTCATTGTTACAAAGAACACAAACTGTAGACGGGATATTTATTCCTCCGCGAGTTAGCATGTCTCTTGTTGGAAGGGATTTGTGAAAGAGAGCCCATACCATAAAACTAACTGTTGGTGGGATGTTTTTCGTCCAGACAAACTTATAAAAGTCGCAAGTTACTTCTTCTTCGAGAGCTTCATAACAAATTTTTGTGCTAAAATTTCCAAGAATTTCAACCATGTCCTCTTCCTCATTCAAAATTGGGACTGCACCAACATCTCTTCTAAGCAAGTCCCATTCAAGCCTCTCGTTTGCGTTTAATCTTCTTGAGAAATCAATCTTCCACTTGCTCCCATTCACCAATTCAGCAATGGTTACGTTCTTGTTATTACAAACCTTGAAGATGACTGGAAAGACGTTTTTCAAAAGCCCTATACCACACCACTTATCTTGCCAAAATCTGATTCCCTTCCCGTTATTAACTGTGAACTCAATGTGATTTTGCAGCTCAGGAATAGTATCAACCACATTCTTCCACAGGCTTCTACATTGCGCCCCTTCATTAACTGCAGGTAGGAGAATGTCAATATTTAGCTTAAATTTCTGTTGGATAATCTTTCTCCACAGAACATTCTTGCTTCTAGTATATCTCCATACCCATTTTGCGAGTAATGCCTTATTGACTAGCCTCAGAAGTACCAAAATGTTATGAGGACCCCGGATGTGTGCCACCACCATGTGTCAAAAACTCTGTTGGTGCAGGATAATAATGAAGTTGAGAAGAGATTTGTGGAGTTCTCGGTTAGGTTGGATAGACACAATTCAGACGATAATAAAGTTAGCTATTATGTCACAACCAACCTAGCCGATAATAGTGTAAAATTTTGAAAATCAAGACGATTTTTAAAAAATCAACATTTTTCGTCTGGAAAAATCTAGCCGAAACAGCTAATGGCAGCACTATCGGCTGGATTTGAAACACATAAATCCAGATGATTTTGGACTTCCCCAAATTTGAAATTTATCGGTTGGATTAAAACACAACCAAACCGAAAATGATGTTTTCGGCTGGATTCTGGGTTAACATTAAGCCAAAAATTGGTTCCGGAACTTACAAAAATCCATCCGATTTTTTTTTTCCTTTTATCTAACTATATGATTACACTAATTAAGTTTAACAACTAAATTTGATTTAACTATCTGATTGATTAGTACTAATTATGTGGAGATAGTTTGGCAATTATGAAAATATGTTGGATAAAGAGTTTTGGAAAAAACTTTTAGACACCCCTATTTTGTCTCATCAGAGGAGTCTCCCTAATAGAACAGGGTCCCTAAAATAACCAATTTTTTCATAGGAAGGGTAGTTTAGGTGTTGTTCATATCAAAACTGTAATTATAGAAATGTCGCCGAGTCGCTGACCTTAAATCACCAGACTCTTCTTCTTGTTTGATCATCAGTGTTTTCAAAAGATACCAGTTTTAGAATCCCCCTTTTTGGACGACCGACCGGAGGGAGGGAGTCCTCTATGGGAGCGGTTTTTGCATTCTGTCCGTCCTCTATTTTGTCATCAAAAATTGAGTTTTTTTTCAAACTTTTTTTCTTCGAAATTGATCGATTATAGGTTGTTTTCTTTCAGATCTTTTGCCCTAATTAACTCTTAACAACTACATATTCTATAAATTGAAAGAATTTTTGTGAATTTTGATCCATGATCGACGAATTTCGAGAATGAAATTGATTGAAAAAATCTTAATTTTATGATTTCGATCCATCTTAGGCCGTTTTTTCTTCAAGATTTTTCCATTTTATGCTTAATTATTGCTGTCACTTAATTGGGTTGCGATAAATTTAGAGTTATTCGATCGATAATCAAAGATTTTTGAGATTCAAATTTACCCAGAAAAACGGGTCACAAACGGGTGAAGAAGACATAGTCGTGGGTCGGGTACGGTTTAACCCATGGCCTGAACCTTGCATTCTGGAACTATATAATCGTTCCTAATTCGTAACGCTAATAAGCATTGTGAAATTTTTGTAACAAAAGAAAATATTGTTTTCGTTCGTATTTGGTCGTCCCCCACCGTGGCAACGGTTATCTAGTCTGAAAGCTGATTCTGGGGCTTCAGTTTTTTGAAATTTTTTGAAGCCCTCTCACTATTTACTTCAAATGTCCAGCCGAATTATAAGGGGGTGTCAAAAAATCGTGAAATGACTAAGTTAACCTTATACTAATTTATACTAATTCTTACCCAAATTTACCCCACCCTAATTACAAACATAAATACTTATATCCCACACAAAAAAAATCAAAACATCAAAATTTCTTCCCTCTCTTCTCCTCTCTTACCTCTCTTTTCTTCCCCATTTCCTCTTCCACATTTCTCATTTTCGAGTTTTTGATCATGGATGGAACCAACACTGATGCAACTATGGAGCAGCAAAGGTAAGCATCCAAACCCACTCTTTTGTTATTGATTTTGGTGCTAAAACTAGGTAAGATTCACTCCATGAAAATCGAAAAACGAGTTCCAGAACTACTTACGGCTGGCTATTAGAGCCGTAAGTCCTCTTTACGTCTCGCATCTGAAGAACAGCTAGCTGTAAGTAGTTTGTTAGGTAAGCCATTAAAGCTTCAGATCCAAGCCGTAAGTTCAGTTTACTAACCGTAAGTTAGTTACGTCTCATTTCGATACTTTAGTTACTAGCCGTAGGTTTCTGTAAATCAAAATTTTTTTGTCGCAAGGTTACAGGCCGTAAGTACAAACTTAGCAGCCGTAAGTCCAGTTACGGCTGCATATCTATTTGGATTAGTAGCCGTAAGTTACACTGGCAACCAATTTTCTCACATTTCTCTGCCATATTTTGCGCTTCAGAGAACCAGACTCAAGTGCCGTGGTTGCACCAACTGAAATAATGGCTCACCGAACTGTTGCTGGTTCAAAGTTTACACAGAAGGAAGATGCTTGTCTTTGCGCAAACTATATCATTCACTATCCGACGAAAGAGCAATTTAAGGCTTTCAAGGGAAACTTGGAGTGGGGCTTGCCTCCTGAAACCTGGTGGGACATTACACAGGATTTTTGGACAGAAACCAAAAATCCGATGACGCGCAAAAGGGTTGTGCTGATGCTGCGATGGTCTAAAATTCAAAGACGGGTTCGTGAATTCATGAAACTAGTGGCATTCATCAACCGATGTTGCCACACCCTTGCCTTTGCCCATCACATCTTTATCCTTCACATTCCCTTTTGTTGGAGTGGCAACCGTTGGAATCTCCTTCACATTGGGTTGACGACTTGTTGAAGCTTTTCCCGTTGGAGGTCGTTTACGTTTGTTTTTGTTGACAAATGCTTGAAGGGTGCATTCCATGTCGTCTAAACCTTTTACCTCCTCCAAGTTCTTCATCATCTCGAAGTCTTCACTCTCTCGTTGCTTCATCAACTCAAAGCCCGAGGGGTCTCTTGTCTTTGACGCAATATTTCTCTCTCTTGCATTCGCACGAGCAACTCTCTTTGTAACCTTGGTGTTAGGCCTACCCCTACCATCCTTCTTTTTATCCGGTTCAAAAAGATCACATCTAGTGTGTGCATGAGCCCATTTTCGATACCGTGCACACCAAGATTGCCTTAGTCCCACATTCATGTCCTTCAAATACTCCCTCGTTGCTTCATATTCATATGTCTCATTAAACTCTCCCCCAAAATCGTCGTCGAAGACTTGTGCTTGGAATGAAAGTTGCCTCCAAAATGGATCGATCTCGCCAATTGGGACCACACCATCCGTGAAAGTCGCAAATCTATGGCAACATGGGAGTCCCATGGATGACATGTTGGGACAAATACACACATTGGGGTCGAATTCACCATTACGAAATTTCTCTCGTTCCTTCATGACTTCCTCAATAGCCCAATGGGACACAAAATGGGTGATTCCTTCGAGACAAGGTTCGTTAATGTACTTGGTGTGCATATTCATTCGATTATGTTCAAAAGCTCCCATAATCGTATCTAGCAAAGCTTTAAAATACCTTTTCATTGCATTGTAAACCTTAACAAATCCACCATCTCCATTTAAAAGATTTTTTTTGAACCGGCCGTGACAGGACTCCACGGAACTTGTTGCTTGGTTCTTGTAGTGCTTGCGTTGATTGGTGAAAGCCGCGACAAACCGATGCCTATGAGGGACAAACCATTCCTCCTCCAAGTACCTTTTAACTTCGGGGATACGACTCCAATAGCTCAACATCTCACTTGCCTTCTCTTCATATTCCTTGATTGTGAGTGCCCAAACTATATCATCCCATTGTACCAAGAGTTTTGCCCATTCATCTTTGTTGAACTCTTCCAATTTTTTCAACTCCTCTAACCTTTCTTTCATTTTCGCTTCCGGTAGTTTCTTAGCTTTGATGTACTCTTCTTTCATTGTTGGTGTGATAAGAGGCTTGCACTTTACTTATACGCTATTCCATGCGTGAAAAGTGCAAAGCATGTTGTGAGCATCCGGAAAAACACTATTGATCGCATTCATTAAGGCTTGCTCTTTGTCGGTAATGATGACACCCGAATAATGATCTACATGGTATATATACTTCAATTGTTGCAATGCCCAAACATAGCTTTCCTCGGTCTCGTCCATCATATAACAAAAGCCGATGGTAAAAGGTTGTTTTGTAGAAGTTTGACCAACAAAATGCAAAAGAGGTAGACAATACTTATTGGTTTTATAAGTACAATCTAACAATAGAACTTGGTGATTGCACCGCGCCAATTTTATGAATTCCGGATGAGCAACAAACATGTGGGTCACTTTGTGGTCCGCGTCCTCCTCGAAGTAACAAGTGAATTTGTCTTCCAAAGCTTCAAAAAGTTTTTGTTGAAGATCGGACCTACCTTGCCATTTGATTCTCTTTGCTTTAGAGGTGGCGTTGTAAATTGTTCTCAAATTCGAACAATTTTCCGGGTTTACATGTTGGAGGTTGCCAAGAATATCACGAGGAGCTACATTTCTTTCGTACATCCCTTCCACCAAAATTCTTTCATCGAGAGTTAACCTTGTAACTAAATCATGTCTATAAAAACTCTCGGGAGGATCGTGGTTGTGACAACCGCTTATCACCGTCTTCAAAAACCATCTCCCACTTTCCTTGTTTAGAGCAAATTGGAGTCTAAAAGGGCAATTCGTTTTCTTGGTAAAGGTTTTTGGGGTCTTCCTATTAATCTTCAAAAGCTTCCGCACGGTGCCTTTCTTTGCATGACTCTTATACACTCCACTACACTCGCACAACAATTGGAAACGGTTATAGGTCACATTACTTCCTTTGACTATCATGCACATCTTATTTTTAGCATGTTCAATAGCCCATTTGACGGCTTGTTCCTTGTCCGGCCATGTCTACATTAAACCCAATAATTAGATATCTAAACGTTTTAAATAATATTTAAAAAACACGCATTCATATACATAAGATGGTGCGCTTACAATTGTTCGGACATAAGGTGCATAGTGAGCGGTAGTGTCATGCCAAACACGAGTAGCCGGTGGTTGATTATTGATGGGAACAATTAGTGGCACAACCTACACAACATAAAAAAAAAGTATTAAATTAGTCACCATTGCAAACTTACGTCTGATAACATAAGACGTAAGTCCAGTTACGGCTATAACCGATACTTTCATAACAAGCCGTAAGTAAAACTCAAAATAATACTAACAGACAGGAGTCAGACAGGAATAGTTACGGCTCATAATATTTTGTATTAAGTAGCCGTAACCTGACTTACGGCCACTAAGGTTAAAATATTTAAGACGTAAGTATGGCTCAAAAAATTGGTCCTCGAAAGCTTATGGGCCGTAAGTAAAACATTGAAGTCGTAAGTATGGGCATTGAATATTCCCATGCACAGACTTACGGCTGGTAACATCGCGTCGGACATAGCCGTAACTTGATGTACGGCCAGAAAAATCCCCAAATTCTAGACTTACGGCGCGGATCTGAAGAACATTCAGACGTAAGTCTAAGTTACGGCTGCTAATACAAGCCGTAAGTTCCTTCTGGAACTCACAAAAATCACATTTTTTTACGTGGTTTCAACTGTCTTGAGAGGAATAAAGCATACCTGATTGTTTTCTTGAGGTTCTTCTACATTGGGTACATTCAGGTTTGGGTAATCTGCAGGATCGACCTCGTATTTCTCGAGAAAGTCTTCACTTGTGCATACAAACTTTTTACCATCAAAGAAATTGTATAATCCTTCATTTCCTTCGAT
>JAJJMA010124439.1:0-29269 GCA_023529015.1 Papaver nudicaule | reverse complement strand
CAAAGTTATGGATTGTGAAGGTGTTGGGTTTGGAAGGAAAAAAAAAAAGAGAACTGTTCTTGATGATGCTATTGCAGGAACTCTTGATTCTCAAGAAATCTATGCAACAACAAATTGTTACTTTCCCTATGATCATCAGAATGTAGAAGATGACACCATGATTTCTGCAGGGGTCGTTCACGACTTTCTGAAAGAATTTGAAGCTTTCAAAATCTAACTTGTTGACATTATTAACAATATGGAATTACTGGAAACTGAAATTAATGAATTGAAAGCTGGTATGTCAGTTATTAAGGATGACTTGAACAATATGTTTAACAATGTCTCTGATGAAGACAATGAAGCTAACTACGTTCACTACGTGTTCAAGAAAGCTGATAACTTCAACAGTTCAAGTGAACCTGAAGAAGATCCTGAAGAAGATATTGACTCTGATAACTAGGTCAGTTTTTTCTTAGCATAGTTAACTCCTTATTAAAAAGCTTCTGTCTTTTCCTTAGGGTTTGGGTAATCACTATGCTAGAAGTAGTCATCTTTTGATTTAAGCATAATTTTCTTGTGCTACTTCCATGTTTTCTTTTCATCAATTAATAGAGGTTATTAAATTAAAATCTTAATTGATGCTTGCAATGCTTGAAATTAATTGATTATCTATATGAATGTATTACATATATCGTGAACTTGCTTTTTTAGCCATACCACCCGTTCGGGTAAAGCATTCATGAAGAACTATCAAAATCCATGCTTCTGACTCTTATGGATAAGGGGAGACGATTTTGATAAAGAGGAACCTCGTAGGATACAATGTTGAACTCCGTTGGATTAAATGTTGTACCTTTAATTCTTAGTCTTACAACCACTAGGAAGGGGTAACCTAATGTTGTCTCTAAAGGCGATGGTTGACCGAAATTCTCTGAGAAAGTAGGAAGATTAAACCTTGAATTCCTATTTGACCGTAACTGGCTAGGAAAGAAAAACATAATTACAATTTTACTTGTGAAATTGTACATCACCCAAGAATTTATTCTAAATCCTTGCTTGGGAAGGTCGTCGCGTTGTTCCTTATGGAATGACACATAATGGGGGAGAGTTCTTTTGAACTTGTGCTTCATCGTAATATCTTTTTGGGGTGTGCGGCTGTGGAATTTGCGAGAGAATTGCATCTTTTTATCTCTCGTTTCAGGTATGTTTACCTTTGTCTACATTGATTATTGTGATTTTATGAGGATTCCTATATTTCTTTTTCTTTGTCTATTTTATGACAAAAAGGGGGAGAAATCTTGTAGTAAGGGGGAGTAAAATCTTTTTATCTACTATGACAATTGTCTACGGCATTGTCATAGGGGGAGTAAAATCGATGTGCTTGTCATGTCAAAGCAAAAGTTAGTGTATTGAGTAAGGGGGAGAACATATCATATTGTGTAGTATCTTGAAGCATCGATGCAATATGCTTACAAGTTTTATATACTACTCAATTGCATAACAAACTCTTGTTGGACTATGTCCTTCTAGAACCAAGATGTGTGGTGACTTTGAAGTTTGTTATCTCTACCTTGAATCTTCACTTGCAACAACACTCTTATCTGAAGACGCTGAAGATTACAAGAAGATCAAGTACATTATGGTTAGGGCTAAAAGATTTTACTTTTTGAATCCATATGTAAGATTGGTTTTGTCACTAAAATTGACAAAGGGCGAGATTGTTAGAGCATTGCTCGGTTGAAACCACTGATATTGTTATCTCAAGTCAGTTGTCAAGTTTAGATGACAAAAACACAATCCTTGATAAGTTTACTCTACAACCTCAGACTAGGATAGTTTTAGGTAATCGAGACGAAGACCGGAGCTTACTACTTGATAAATCATAACGTCCTCGCTAAAGGTTAGAAAGGTTTTTCCTTTTCGTATCGTATTTGCCATTTCTATCATACCAATAGTCTATGATGTTGTTTATATGATCCGAAGGTATTCTAAGATTCTTCGCCTTTGCATTTGTCACATTCGTGATATTATGTATAGGTAGAGTATGTTGAATTGTCTCTTGAAATGACCTCAACGGTGAACGCGTACATGAACGCGTACATGTGTTGGTTATGGCATTCCTGAGAACGAGCAAAGTCTGTATGAACTCGTTCATGAACGCGTACATATGAGTTCACTGATTTCTCCTGAACTCCAATTGACTACTCTATGAACGCGTACATATAAGCCATGAGAAAACTTCCAACTTTCATATCTTGAAGTTTTCGGTCTAGGCATGATTAGTTCTCGGACTCGTCATTACTTGGCCCATAGAATTCAACTACTTAATCCAAGCGATGTTCAAACAATTATTTGGACCAGAAGTCGCAAGCGATGTTCAAACATGATTTGAACCAGAAGTCGCAAACCTTCAATCAAGGTTGAGTCTTCTTTAACTATTGGCCTTATCCAAAGTTAATAGAAGATTGAGAACGGGTATTCAAGCTATGGACCTTCTTAGTTCCATAACTTGCTTGAGCCCTGCTCAAGGTTTCTTAAACTTTAAGCAAAGCCTCCCTTGGTGATCACTATAAATAGATGACCTTCTGCAAGATACAATCTCAATCCTCTACACATCTGTGTATCCTTGCATGAAGGTTGGTCATCATCTCGAAGTCCTTTTGGACTACGACTATTGAAAGACTTCACTTGAGGATCGTGAAACACGGGTAGGAAGTTAAATTCATGATCCTGTACCTTGGGTCGATTGAATATTTTCAATCTTATCACAACCAAGATTTGATAGAAACTTCATAAGGTAGATCTTGAATCGTATACCCTAGAAGTTCATTAACGTATATTCACGAACTAGGTTTAATACTAAGTTCGTCAAACATTAAGAGGTAAAGTTGTTTAGGCTAGATCAATAAGCCCTATTCAACGAATCAGATTTCCATTAACCTTGACTTTAATTCTAAAGGAAATCACAATCGTATTCTTGTTTAATTACTTGGATACTTTTAGGCGTCCTGTTAGAGCCAGGGTAGCGCTAGTCTTCACGAAGGGAAGTGGAGAAACTCCTAGGCCTGTAAAGGACGTCAGCTAGGGGAATCAAGTACGTAGGTTTTTGCAGAAGCCAAGAGAGCACATTGGTAGCTGAATTGTTTGTAGGGTGAATTCAGTCTCGATACATTCCAATCCGAAGTCTGAGAGTAGGATAGCGTCTGCATTCGGTTAATACTGAGGGTGTTCACATCTGGACGAGGTCCCAGGGTTTTTCTGCTAGGTTTGCAGTTTCCTCGTTAACAAAATTCTAGTGTCTTGCATTACTTTTCCCTTCCGCATTATATTGTCTCTGATCTATATAATTGAAGTAATTCCAAGTTTGTTGATTCATAACTTTTGAGTGAATCCATCTTTGTTGAGATCTACAAGAACCACGTTCTTGTTAGGGTTCGGTTCTCTGAACTATACTCAGGTTGTTGTTTGAATATTGATTTGTGAGATCGTTCAAGCAACCGGAATCAACTAGGTTCACGAAAACTAAAAGTTGGTGGTGTATCTCGGTATCCCCTCTTTTTCAAAATGGGAGAGAACCAAGACATGGGGAATCGATCTGAGAATGCCAAGGGAGGTGAAAATTGGGAGAGGAAAGGAAACTGTTGGTGGTGAAAATGGCGGTGAAGATGGCCGTGATGCTGAGAAAGATCCAAGGGCCGAAAATTTTGTTGTTAAGGATATCATCGAAGGCACTCAAGATGCCTAGAAGATGTTGCATTCCTTCTTATGCCACTTTTTTTTTCCAGGTCGATGTATCCGTGCTTTTCTCTTGTACTCGAAATGTTTCTTGCAGTAATGTTTGTTTCTGTGTTTCCATCCTTTGTAGTTTGAATCCACTTGGAATGAAATGTATTTGTGTTTTACTTATGCCGTCGATCTCATTTTGTGGTGGATCTATCGAAGAATCCTTAGTCCCGTGCTGTTGTTGATGCTTCGATAAGTACCTCTATGGTTCACTTTTGCCTATCTTTATGAATATCCAACCGTCGCAGTGCGGGTTGTTTCTAAAGGGGCTAATCCGTAAATTCAAAATCCATGGATTCAGGGTCGTTGATTTTTAGATTAAATTTTTGATTTTTTTTCCAGGGTTACGACCCAAATTTGGGGCACTAAGACTTGCAACTACTAGTTGGGGTTGAAGGGTCGAAAAGAGGCCAATTTCCACCAGTGGTAGGACCCTTTTCTTCAAGTTGTAACCTATTGTCTTGTTGGTTGCCTCTGCTAACCCGTTGTTCTATGGGTATATTGGTGTTGACGTTTCTAGTCTGACATTGTATTGGCTAAGTAGAAGCTTTACATCGGTGCCTATGAATTCTTGTGCATTATCAGATACTATCTCGGCAGGGACACCAAATCGACAAAATATATTCTCCCATAAGAATGTGAAAACATCTCGCCCAATATGATTTTTCAATTGTGTTGGTATAAAATCTACTAGGAGATCTTATACCTAACAGCCATTTGATCATTATGCTCAACCAACGACTTAAAGAGTAATACTACTGAGTAACAAGATATCGAGACAGATCTAGAACTACAACGATGGAGATTAAAACATAGTAAATAACAAAGTGAAGACCAAATGTTCATTAATGTAAAGTGTTTCTCTGGATAATACTACATGGATATTGTACTTCAAGACCTGGGGAGATTCAATACTAACCTAGTCTCAGTCACATGTCTTTAGCCTTATCAAAAATCCAACCCTTACAAATGAGCTCGAGCTCATCGTTTATAGAGCGAGTTCCAAGTGGATTACAACTAATAAGACCAAATACACAATCGTGGAGGTGTCAGAAGTTGTCGAGTAAGTCGGTGGCCTTCGAGATACCTCTCGAGGATTCCTTTGTCTTGCTGTCTTTCGATAACTTCACGAGGTGTCCGTCCCTTCGATGGTATCTCTTTTCCTCGGTGTTCTGCTGATCCTTGATGTATTCTTCCCCTTTTTATCCCTTTACGAGCGATGGCTTTTCTCGAGTTTATTCAGTACTTCGAGCCTTGTCCTTCTTCTAGTGCTCCTTTCTTGCGATGTTGACACGTGTCTCGATAGTTTTATGCCCCCACAGTTTTCCTCTTTCATTTCCTTGTATAAAAGATGCTAGGGAAGGAAATCTTCCTTCGAAATCAATTTCGTGACACGTGCCCTATTACTCGCCTGATGTTACGTCTCTGTGACACGTTCTACATGTTCCCGAGATTTTAGCTAACTTTTTGACCTTCCAACTTACATCGTCAGTTTTCCTCTTCTATTTAAGTTTTATTTTCTCCCTCTAAAAATCTTTTAGACTTTTCAGTTTCACCTTCTTCTTCAGCTCCGTCTTCTTTCTTTCTCTGAAAACTTTGAAACTTTAGCCTTGATCCTGAGTCTGTTGTGTGAAATCCTTCGGTACTCCTTTCTTGATTTAGTCTGATAATTCATAAAGGGAAGTCTTTTCAAGCTTTTGTCTTCTTTTTTGAAATTCCGATCCTTCTACCGCTGCAACTTCTGATTCCGACCATATTTTCGTTGCCCTCCTTGTTTTCCTTTCTTCCTCCCATGACTTCCTCTCCTGCTATCGAATATCTCATCTCTAGAATGAAGGATCTAGGGTTTAAACTATATTCTTTTGATATAAAGTCAGTTCATTCTCCCGACGGCCAGCTGACTCCCGAACTGGTTAAGGAGTATAAATGTGATGAAAAAAGGCTTCTGCTACGTCTCATCAGATTTTTGCAGGGCTTATACCCCTACTGTATCGTCATGCCAACCCTCTGTTTCTCGAGATTATCTGCTCGTTGCCTGAGGCTCGAGGTGTAATGCAGCTTACATGAAGTTCAATTCAATTAATTAATAAGTGGGTTTCTTGCTCCGGAGATAATTCTGTCGCAGGCTCAGTAGCAAAATATCATTTTACTGCTTTCAATTTTTTCAAACACTTCGAAGCTTATCTAACGCTTGACAACGAGGCTCCTCTTTGGGGAGTTCGTTTTAGACCTGTGAAGGGTGTGAGGAATATAATTCATGAATTTTCAGATTACTCTCTTGACGAAGATTGGTACTCAGAGCCCGTACTATTTATTAGCCCTGTTCTTCGAGGTTGGAAGGACACAAGACATTTTTTCAAAAGGACTTCGAGGAGGTCCATCATTTCTCAACTCAACATTTTATCACTATTCATTCTCTGATAAAGAAAAGGATTCGTCTCGCAGAATCTTGCAGAAAAGGAAAGGTATTCTCGAAGATACCCCGAGGGATTTGAAGCGTGCCCGTATAAGAGAAGAGACTATGGATCAGGTAACAAACACTAATTTGAGTGAAATGTGTTACTTGAAGTATTAATACTTGCCTCTGTTTGTTTCCTGAGAAAGACGAATCTTTTCTTGTAGGGCAAAGCTATGGAAGCTAAAGCTTTGAGTATAAAGGATGCTTCGATGGAGTACCAATTTGGTGTGAAGAAGAACTTTACGAAACCTCAGAACGGATCAAAGAAGAGCACTGATAAGAAATCGGCTAAAGTAACTTCTGGAGCCAAGGATAAGTTGAACATAAAACCCCTAGGAGATAGCTCGAAAGCATGTTTCGAGATTAAGAAACCAGTTTCGAAGGTTATCGTTGTTCCAAATCTGACAGTCTTCCGATAAGGTAGTTGTCGCTGCCTCTGCTTCGTGTAATGATGTTTTTGATGCTCCTGCCTCTGCCAGTGCCGTTACTTCGACCTTGACTACCTCTGCCTCAGTCGTTCCTTCTGAGAAAGTTATCCTCAATGCCTCTGCTACCACTATCGTTCCTTCTTCGAATACTGCTTCAGTCATTGTTGCATCTAATCCTTATTCTAAAAAGGCGACCCCTCTTGTTGACCTTCTGCTTCCTCGAAAGGGAAAAGCTGCTGACTCATCTGATTATCCAAGGAATGTAGTATTAGACCGTCCTCATAGATCTAAGTTCCCACCTGCTTCAAGTTTTGCTGGGAATCACATTCAGCCATATACTGCGAAGAATTTTAGAAAGGTGCTTCGAGAGAACCATGATCCTTGCGAATTTTCCAAAGAGGTTCTCTATTTGGTTCACATGCTTTTGATCCTGTCAACTATCCTTTGGATCCATATTTCTGCAAAAAGGTTGGCGATGTATTTGGAAGGGACTACCTCGGGGGAGATTGTGATCCTCGTAATCCCCCTCTTTCCTTTGAAGAAAATCTTGTTATGCTTCAGATGGTAAACACATTTAAACTCCTTTTTGTTCTGATGTTTTTCCTTAATCGTACTAAACTAGCTATACTTTTTTCTTTTGACAGGGTGACCACCATAGGTCAGGATTTTTGACCTATTCCTTTGGGTTATTTGGTGACGCTGAGTATCATGAACGAATATTTCTTCGTATGCAAGAAGAGTTGTCTGCCGAGAAGACTCGCAATGCTCACGAGAAAGTGCGGCTAGCAGGTATTGAGCCTTTCCTTTATGTTTTTTATTGGTTCTTTCGACTGCTTGCTGAACTCGCTTTGCCGATGTATATATTAAAAAAAAGGGAGTTATATGAAGAGAAGAAAAAACTTCGCCATGCTAACTTGGCTCTTGATACTTGTTCTCAAGCGAGCCGTAAGTATACCAATGTGGCTTATGGTTTGGACAAAAGTCATCGAGATCGCCTCGATCGTATTAAGCAAGATATGAGTAAATATTGGGATGAACGAGACTATCAGCAGAGTAAAAGAATTGAAGCTGAGGATCTATTTGCTAAAGAAAAGAAGAAGAAATCTGAGGTGGAACGGATACTTGCGTATGAGAAAGAGAGAAACCAATGAATGGCTCAGGAAATGAATCAATTTCAGCTCGATATTACTCGGTTAACTGGAGAGTGTGACCTTGCTCAGAGGGACCAGTCGATGCGTACATCTGGCAAGGTTGTGATTGAAAAGTTAGAGAGGAGATTAACAATTTGAAGGTTCAAAATGCAGCTCTGAAAAATGCTAACAAAGATCTGACGAAGGATAACGAGGGTTTAAAGAGTGGTAATAATGAGCTAAGCAAAGAGCTTACGAAGGCTAATACTTCGAAGGAGCACCTCTCAAATTGATGGATGAGTATCAAATTGAATTGGCTAAACTGGGGTAGAACCCTGCTGAAGATATTAGGAAGAAAATTTTGGAACCTCGCTTTTCTAGCCAGCAAGAGGTTAATGACTATGTGGTTGCGAAAGAAAGTAGGATATCTGGCTTTAAGATTTCTGTTTTCTGTGTGGATTTGACGTATTCGAAGTGTGTTTTGATGCAGTTGTTTTCTTGTTTTAGGTATCGAAACGGATTTGACGTACAAGGTTTCGAATGCTATACTGGAGAGAGATGAAGCCGCTACACAAATGATTGCTGAGTCCACTCTGAAATTGGATTTGGAGAAGAAATCGGAGAGGGTTGCTCAAGAGATGGATGAAGAGCCCAGCGTCGTCTTGCTGATGCAGAAAGGAGTGCCCAAGAATCGACCATCGAGCGTAATCGGCGCTCTGAGGAAATTGATAAAGGTGCCCGAGATCTGGCTGCTGAACGTGATATTCGCCATAGAGCCGGAGAAAGTTTGAGAAAGGTCAACAATGCATGCGTCCTTGTGCAACCTCAAATCAAATTTCGTGATACTGTGGAAGAACTATTTTAAAGTCGAAGTTGATTGTATCTCTTGCTACGAGCAAGGCCTGCCGAAAACATGGTCGATCCCTTTTCCGGGCTATTCAAATTGAACTTGCTGGCTATGGAGATGTAGGTGCAGATGATTCTGATTTAGAGCTTCCTGGTGATGAAGATTTGCTCCCCTCATGAGGTTTTTTGTAAAACTTGTTGGGGAAGAATTAGGTCGAAGGGCTGAAAAAAAGAGTCCCGAGGATAGAGATTCTGATGATGATGGTGGTGGTGATTCCGAAGATGATTTCGGAGATGATGTTTGAGATGACTCGAGAGGAACCTCGAGGATGATTCGAAGGCTAAAGAAGTATCTAAAGGCGATAACGAATGTGCTCAGACGGGGAGTCCTAAAGGTGCTGGTAAGGGGAGTACTGGAGGTGGTATAAAGATAGCTATCGAAACCTGTGTGGAAGTTGATTATAAGGGAAAAGGTTATTTATTTGAGGAGTCCCTGTTGAAGTATAGCGAGGAAGAGGAGTGTGATCTAGAAAGATAGAGAGTGCCTTCAGGTGGCGAACCTTTTGGTCGACGTGAGGAGACTTACGAGGAATATCTAGAAGCAAGGGAGACTACATCCGGATTAATGAAGAAGTTTGGTGAAGCCCCTCTTCGAGATGTTTCTCCTGACATTCCTTCCACTACTTTGTAGAAGATCGGTGACTTTTTCCTTGCTCTATAGTGTTGTCTCTTTTTGTATCTTGAATCCTTTTTGCAAGAAATGCTTTTGTGTTTGCTATCGTTTCCTTCGATTGTGGTGGTATTTGTATTTTATGAATAGTTTTGAAAGTGTTTTTTATGCATTTTCATTCTTACATGATCAAGTCATGCCTTTCCTCGATGCATTGCTTTGCCTGGTAACTCGTGATCAGGCACGAGGTTTACCTTGCAAATTCTAGGCTCCTAAGGTTAATCAGAGTGCAACTCTAGGGATTACTTCGATGTGGGAGGCAGTAAACCAAGCTAGTGGGGGCTGCGGATCACCCTTCCTAAAGGCTTTGAGCTACTTGCCTCATCTCAAGCGGACATGGCTATCGAGGTCATAGGTACCTGGTTTGCCTCAGTACTTTAGGAGCTTATGGTGGGTATCGAAGATATCGAGTATCCTCCGAGAAGACATGAGTACTATCCTGAAAACCCGTTTTGCCTAAGTAGAGTAGGAATCTTATGATATGTAGCTACTTTGGACCTCGATAATGAAGTAGCACAATGGGGGAGTGCCGGTCAAAGCTGGAGCTTAAACATGGTATTGTTCTCCTATCGCGCCCTGGAGTTCGACTCTTCTGTTATCGCTTTCCCCTTCTCGAGACTATATTTGATTTTTGAAGGAGGTCCCTTGGCTGCGTAACTCGCTTACCATTCCCGTTAATGTAAACTAATTAGCTGTGTCGGAGTTCCATCCTCCCTAATAGCAGATGTTAATCCCATTTATTATCCCCGCGCCTCAAAAGAGAGGTCCCAGCGGTCGCAATGGTAGTGGGTCCAAATGCCTCTAGCTTATGTAGCTTCGATGCAAAGTACCCACCTATAACGGGGTGTCTTGTAGGTAGATGACTGTGTCATGTATCTCGTAGGGCCCTTACGACTACATGTACCTCAACTCTTATGCCTAACGCTGTAGGACTTTTTTATATTTGGCATCAGGGCCTTGGCGTCAAGGCCTTTAATTTCATTGCGTGAAGGAACTATGGGAGATATGGCGTCATGGCCCGTTCGTTTATATGGAATCGAGGCCTTAAGAGATGTGGCATCATTGCCCGTTCGTTTATATGGCATCGAGGCCTTAGGAGATGTGCCTAATCAGGTAGAACTTTTGCCTAATCAAATAGGATCTGGAGTTTGATTCGATATATAACAGGTCAAGCTGCCTCTTTATTTATTCTTCTAATGACGAAAATCAAGTTGCTTTGCTTACATTCGGAGTTTAATTAAGGTGCCTCATATACTTTCCCTTAATTGGAGTACTCAATCGGTGTCCCTCGAAATTGATCAGACTGTAAGTATCATTTCCCAACACCTTTTCTATGGCATATGGGCTTGTCTTAAAGGGCTCTTCCTCGGTGATCAATTTGTTGCCTTCGATAATGTTCGATCTTACCTCACTTACTTCTTTCGTCGAAGATGTGGATGCTATGCTTTTCTTATTTTGTGTTATCATGAATTGCTCCCTATTTTTGTGCCATGAACCTTTGCCTAGGTGAGCAGGTTCCATGACTGATTGCGTAGTTGTTTTTGATTTTTTTTTGTGGAGTTCATGGCCATTCCTGCATCTACTTTGGCGATGAACTCTTTGATACTATATTATGTTATTTTTGGCTGCTTATTCTGACTCCCCGAACTTTGTTTCGATCCTTCCCCTTGTTGTACGTCGATTTCATTGCAGATACAAGCTTCAACATGATCCCCCATTATTTCTGCTATCCTTGTTGGTGTTGGGAATCGAACTCTTCTGTGGAGCGTGGAGGCTACTCCCATTAAACCATGTAACCAACGTCTCCCCACAATAGCAGTGTGGGGAGAATCAATGTCTACGACACAGAATAAAGTAGGGAGTTTGAGCTTGCCCACGTAGACTATTAGAGGTAGTTCTCCCCTGGGTACAAATGTTTTACCATTGAAGCCAAACACATTGTATGTCGAGGGTGCCATGCTGAGTCCTTACCAAATAGCTGATCATGGGTTTTATCAAAAAGTATATCGACGGAACACCCTGGATCGACGAGTATTTTTGGCATTGCCATTTTTTCGATGTGCAAAGTTATTACCAAAGGGTTGTTGTGTGACCTTCCTCCCTCTGGGATATCTGCAGCAGAAAAGAAGACTGGTTCCTTTTGCCATTCTTCGAGAGGTTTCTTTGTAGCTACACTCATTATCTCCTTTCCTTCAGAATCCTTTTTGCGAATTCTATCAGTGATACTGTTTCGGAAACTGTATTCGCTGACTTCTGCGTGTATTATCGAATTGCAATCATTGAACCTTGGGATAGCTCGATCGATTGTTATGACGTATGCCTCGTGTTTCTTTTCT
Source organism: Papaver nudicaule (assembly GCA_023529015.1). Taxonomy (NCBI): domain Eukaryota; kingdom Viridiplantae; phylum Streptophyta; class Magnoliopsida; order Ranunculales; family Papaveraceae; genus Papaver; species Papaver nudicaule. Next base: position 17,576 of record JAJJMA010124439.1, on the reverse strand, counting down.
TCTTTCGGTTGTGGCTGGTTTGGAGGTGGGTTTGGTAATCCCAGAAGATGAACGAATTTTCCCCTCGAAATGAAGTAATGAACCTGATCTTGTGCCGTGACGCAATTCTCGGTGGAATGTCCATAAAATTTGTGGAATTGGCAGAAATCCCTCGAGTTCATCTTGTGTGACGTATAATTCCCCTGCTTTTTGGATAGCGAATTTCACTTGCTGACTCGGATTGCTCGATGCATCGTAGTGCTACTTCGAGAGGTACACTGAGCTTTGAGAGCTTTTTGTCTTGGAAAGCAGGGAATCCCGGCCTTGGCACTCCGAACTTTCTGTTACAGAATCCTCTTCGGGAATCATTTCTTTTGTTTTCATTATATCTTCTATTTTCTTTGTACCTCCCATCACCAAACTTTCATTCGTTTCCATATCGCCCAACATCATCTTGCCTATCTCTTTTAGAAGAGTTCCCTACTTGATAGTCCCTACGTTGATCTTGTGGTGCTCCAAACAGTGCTTTCTTAAAGGGTTCCATCAGCCTTTTGACTTCATCTCGTTCTTCCAAAGATAGGTTGTTGATTAAGTGTACTTGTTTCGATATACTATCCTTCTCTTGAGCTGCTTGTTATCTGATTTCCTCATATGCAATTCGCTCTTTTTGGTACTTTTGTAGTTCCTGAAGTGTTTCGACATTCTTCGAGAACAGTTTTTCGTACAGAGGGTGATCCGTATCGAGTGCATTTAGGTAAGCTCTAACTTTATCTTTCTCTGTGGCGCCATTTCCCACTTCCACGCATTGTGCGGTCCATCTTTCTGTTAAACTTTTGGTGGATTCCTTTGGATTTACCCTTATGCTGAATAACTTCTCCACTCCTGGCTTCGATGATATGTTGTATAGGAAATTGAGCAAGAAAACCTTGGACAGGTCATCAAATGATGAGATTGAGCATACTGGTAAGCTATCATACCAAGCAAGGGCCTCTCCTTTCAAACTTGATGGGAAATATTTGCAGAGCACTTCATCCTTGTCAGCCCAAGATAGGAATAGTCTTTGGTACATTTTTATGTGATGAGTTGCATCTCCATTTCCATCGAAGACAGAGTTAAAGACTGGCATAGTGCATTTAACTGGAATAGGTTTGCTTAAAAGTTCGAAGCTTAATAGTGATACGTTTACTTCGTTAATGGCTTGCTTTAGCTTCACATTTGTAGATGGTTGTACTTTATTATCTATGAGCTCTGCTCGCATGGCCTTGATCTCTTCCATCATCACCTTCTGTAGCGCAGCTGCTTCGGCGTCCTTTCGCGCTTGTTCGTACATATACCAGGCGTATGTTATTACCTCTTGATTGGATGCTTGGCTTGATGTGGCGGCTTGATGCCTCACCCTTACAATATGTTGAATTTCTGCGTTCTTCGGTGTATTTTCTTGATGAAGAATGACGCTTGGAATGTGAATTTGGTGGGAGTGGCCTTCACTGTTTCGCTTGTAGTTTGACACTGATTTTTCGGCAGTTTTCTTGTTTGCTTCTGAAAAAGAAGGGGTACCGAAATACTACCAACTTTTCGTTTTGGCTCGTGAGTCTTATGGTAAAAGTCTGGACGATCTCAAAAATCAATATCCAAACCTCTAACTGGAGTAATCTCGACAGTTAGGTAATAACGTACTACTTGGTGCTTTAATTATAAATCAGAGTTATAATGCGGAAAGTAAAAGCACACAAGACACCAAACGTTTTTTAACGAGGAAACTGCCTTGCAGAAAAACCTCGGGACCTCGTCCAGTTTTGAACACCGCCCAGTACAAACTGACTACAAACGCTAGCCTACTATAAGACTTCGGTCTGGGATGTAGCAGAGACCAACTCAAGCCCTCCAAGCGAATTGGCTACTGTCGCCTTCCTTACGTCTCTGGATCCCCCACAGATCGTCACGCACTTGATTCCCCTAGCCGACGTCCGTTACAGGCCTAGGAGTTGCTGTGACCGATGCCAAAGGCTTTTGTCAGCAATACTGGGTTTTAAACCAAAACTGTTGACTTATGGTGTAACTGTCCTCTATCAGTTTACCATAAATAAGATGACTTCCTTCGGATTGCTAGATCCAGGTCATACGGAAATCTACTTCACAAATCGGGGCTGACACGCAAACCAAGTAAGCAATGCCCAATTTGTATCTACCTCAGTTATAAACGAAGAACCACTTAAGGAACTTATATAACTGGAGCCAACTAGGTCTTACAACACCGAGTGCAGCCGTGCGTTGCTACCTTTCAAAACCTTTACGTAACTTAACTAGTTCTTGAATAGCCGTATATCAGAAGAGACAGACTTTAGAATAGACAAGAACTAAGACAGGTTACTGAGGTTACAGGTTAATCTGATCAACCACTAAGGGATCAATCTACCTGTGCTTCCCAACTCTCTAAGGAAGTCTTTTATAGTCGTAGGGAGTTCCCAGAGGAGCTGCAACCTATAGAGGATGACTATACCACAACAAGCTTTCACCGAAGTGAAAAGAGTTTACGTTACCTTCCCTAAGGACCTTCATGTATGCTTGATGCTTGCGGTATTTGTCCGTAGACACCTCTATCTATAGCACTCAATAAGATAGGTTGCTTTGGAATTAAGCAATCAATTACTTATCCCACAAGTTAAGGAGACCCTAAACTTGCCAACCAAGTAATAGAGATTAATCTCAATTGGAATTCCTTTTAGAATTATCTGCCAAGTGTTTTGTTGGCTCAAAAACACTTCAAGATAGAAATCCAACAGACCAGAGATAATCTTATCTTATTGACTCATTGAGGATCGTTAGATGGAACACAAAAGGTATTTATGTTTTACACAAGTCCATCTAAGAGATAAAGGAGTTTGGAGTTTGACTCAGAGTGAAATTCTAAAAGAATATACTCTTAATTCGACTACCAGTGAAATCTCCGCGTCAGGTTCACGTACTGGTACGTGAACAAATTAGACACAGGAGAATTTCCGAGTCTGGTACGCAAACCGGTTCGGGAACCGTCTGCTGGTCAAATTAGGTCAAATCCGGATTCCGCTGGAAGTACTGGGCTGAGCCAGAACTTAGACGTGAGAACGTCCTCAGATGTGATCCACAGGCTCTTTGCTCAAGAGTACTCCTTTAGATTCATCAATATCCAACATAACAGTTTGCAAGCAAACCATTGTAATGGACATATGGTGTCGAATCTATCTCATGCATTCTTGATTCACAGTATTCGTGGGATCAAATACTGGTCATGACATAAAGCCATGTTACACAAGAACACGATCTCAATCGCTATTATCACTACTAAAGTAGTCGACTATATTTCGAAAGAATAGAGAAAGTAGAATATAAGAATATCCATAAAGTCATAACTCCTACTAACCTTTTGTCGATGAAGAATAATTGATGTCTTCTTTGTCTTCACAGTCTTCGTCTTCAAGGTCTCTACTACTCTGTCTATATCCCATTTCCGAAATCTAAACTCTAGTAGGCTAAATCAAGAATTGAATTTTGACACCTAAAACTGACAACTAGCTTGACATACCAACGCTAGTGGGTTTGACCGGACAATGCCCTAACAGCTTCTAGTAATTGTTGCTTAAGTTTTCTGATTTTTCTGTTATTTCTTATGAGCTTTTTAAATTGCGCAGCCCTTAAGGTTTCTTCCTCAGTTGGTTGGTGTATTTGTACCATATCGTCTAACCTTTCCTCCTCTGCTTCTTCTTCTTCTTCAAACTCATGAATTTGTTGCTCTGGAAATCCTTCACCATCGGGTCATAGGTATTCGATGAGCACTTCGTCCTCGTTTACCTTTTCCTTGTGATGTACTATACTCGCTGCTATTTCGGGTGAAAGTCCTTTGCTGGTTGACAGCCTGGTTTTGGGTCTCGAAGAGCCTGTTCCTTGTCTCGATGAGCCTATTCCTTGCCTCGACATCTGGTTTGACTTCGATGTCATAGTAACAATGGCCTACAAACAATAACAAACCCGTGAGGTCTAGGGCGGCTACCGCAATATACTATGGGTCTGACGTGTACTCTAACGGTTATAACGGCGTCTGACATACGAGATTTTAGGGGGATTTTATGTGTACGACCCAATGCAATTTTTGCTACTGTGACTTTTTGTAACTACTTTTCCTTATCACCCTGATTTTCCTGGAACTACCTTCCAAAATTGGAGGTTCTAAAAAATCCACTTTTCTTCAATTTTCGAAAAACATGCAATGGATCTAAAGGTGACAGCTACTTTCCTGATATAACTTTTAATAGATAAACCATAAAATATCCCTAAGTAAATTTTAGCAGTATGAATCGTGTATAGAGTGTTAAGGGTGCTTTCTTATAAATTATAGTAATAAAAAATCAAAATAACATTTTGAGAAATATCTTTTTATGAAAACTTCTTTGAAGAAAACCTTTTGCATCTTGATTAGATCTTTGTATTTCAAAGCTTGGATTCCTTGAATGACATCAATCTATCATCATGAATATTTGCTCGAAATTCTTAAGTATACTAAGACTCAAAATCTTTAGATACTCAAGATGATGGAGCTTATTTAAGAGAAGCGTAGAGAAATAAAAGAAAAACTTGAAAACCCTAAAAAAATTGAAATTTTGAAAACCACCAAAGCACAGGCAAACCTAATTAAGTTGGTTTAATCAGTCTTTTTTTCTAGCGCCAAACCGTGTTGGTATGAAATATGTTAAGAGACCTTATACCTAACAACTATTTGATCATTATGCTCAACCAACGACTTAAAGAGTAATACTAGTGAGTAACAAGATATCGAGATAGATCTAGAACTACAACGATGGAGATTAAAGCATAGTAAATAACAAAGTGAAAACCAAATGTTCATTAATGAAAAGTGTTTCTCTGGATGATACTACATGGATATTGTGCTTCAAAACCTGAGGAGATTCAATACTAACCTAGTATCACTCACACGCCTTTAGCCTTATCAAATATCCAACCCTTACAAATGAGCTTGAGCTCACCTTTTATAGAGCGAGTTCCAAGTGGATTACAGCTAATAAGACAAATACACAATCGTGGAGGTGTCAGAAGTTGTCGAGTAAGTCAGTGGCCTTCGAGATACCTCTCGGGGATTCCTCTGTCTTGCTATCTTTCGATGACTTCACGAGGTGTCAGTCCCTTCGATGGTATCTTTTTTCCTCGGTGTCCTGCTGATCCTTGATATATTCTTCCCCTCTTATGCCTTTACGAGCGATGGCTTTTCTCGAGTTTATTCAGTACTTTGACCCCTGTCCTTCTTCTGGTGCTCATTCCTTGCGATGTTGACACATGTCTCAATAGTTTTATGCCCCCACATCAATTCTTTAGCTTCAGTTCATTTGGTGAGGTAATCCGTTGGTACGATAATGTATTTTCGCTGTCCTGATCCTGGAATGAAAGGTCCTACAATATCGATTCCCCACTTTGCGAAGGGCCATGGGATTAAAAAAAAGTTTAGATTGGTTGCTGGTGCATGTATTCTTTTGGAAAATCTTTGGCAAGTGTCGCACCTTCGAGAGATATCTTTTGCATCAATGCTCATGTAAGCGCCAGTAGTATCCTTGGGCTTTGGTTTTTTTGGGCTAGTGCTCTTGTTCCGCTATGATTTCCTGCTTCTCCACTGTGCAGTTCTATCATTAGTGCCACACAATCCATTCGATTGACACATCTCAGCAATGGCCCTAAGTAGGATTGCCGATACAAAACTCCGTCGAGAATTCTGTAGTTTCCTGATATGTTGATAACCTTGTGAGCAAAGAGTGGGTTGCTTGTTAGCTCCTTGGTTTCCAGGTATTTCCTTACTGGTAACCTCCAGACTCTCTTTTTCCCTCAATTGACATTACGAGCTCCTCATTTGAATCCTCGATGGATGACTGTTGTATTCTTCCTATCTCGATAACGACAATACTTGGATCTGTTATCTTCGAAGTAATGAACGCTAAGGCATCATCATATCTGTTGTCCTTCCTGCAGATGTGCCGTATCTTTAAATTTGGTATCTTCGCGATGTATCTTTTAGCTAACTTCTTATACTTTAGCAATGAATCATTTGACTGGTAGCTCCCATCGAGTTGCCTGACTACTAGTTGAGAATCCGTGGTTATCCTTGCCTCTTTGATTTCCATTTCGTTCATTAATTTTAATGTGTGGATCATTGCCTCGTACTCTGTCTCGTTGTTTGTAGCTTCAAATTCTAATTGAAGTGAATATACCGTACGCTTTCCCTCTGGTGAAGTGAAAACTATTCCAATTCCTCGTCCGTCTCCATTTACTGACTCATCGATGAATATCTCACATCTCCGAGGATGACATTGTTGTAGTAGATCTAATGGATCTTCTTCTTCTTCGATTCCCAGCATTGACTCCCCTTCTTCGTCTTCTGCTATAGGAAATTCGGCTAGAAAGTATGCTATTACATGTGATTTTTAGGTTGTGCGAATTTCATATATGACATCGTATTGTCCTATTTGTTCCATTTCGCTAGCCTTCCTGCTGCTTGCGTATTCTTGAGTACAGATTCAATCGGGGTTTTGGTTAGCACAATGATCCTATTGGCTTGGAAGTATGTCTGAAGCTTTTGAGTTTCCACCACCAATGCGAGTATGATCTGCTCTAATTTGGTGTAGCTCTTATCTGCTGCAAAAAGTGTCATGTTAATGTAATACACTGGTTTCTCCCCATCCCTGGTGGTTACAAGTACTGAGATGATGACATCGGCATTTGCTGCGATGTACAATCTTAGCCCTTCATCCTTTTACGGTCGCTGCATTGCAGGTAGTCCTGCCAAGTAGTTTTTGATTCCCTGAAATGCTGCCTCTCGCTCGTCGGTCCATAGAAAGTTTTCTCCCTTATTTAAGACGCTAAAGAAATCTTTACATCGATTCGAGGATCGAGCAATAAACCTGCTTAGGGCTGCGATTCATATACTAAGTGTTTGCACATCCTTTACTGTTGTTGGAGATAGCATGTCTGCGATTGCTTGCACCTTTGCTGGGTCCGCTTAGATACTTGTTTCCGTGACAATATATCCTAAAAACTTCCCTGAAGTGACTCCGAATATGCATTTCACTGGGTTGATCTTCATGTTAATTTGTCGCAATATCTCTCACAAGTCTCCCACGTGAGTTCCTTCTCTTTTGCTTTTCACAAACATGTCATCAACGTATGCTTCAACCGTTTTCTTTAGCCAGGGGCGAAAGATGTTTTTCGTAGCTTTTTGGTAAGTAACGCCATCGTTCTTCAATCCAAATGGCATGCGAGTGTAGCAATATAGTCCATTGGTTGTGATGAATGCTGTGTGTTTTTGATATTTTTCTGCCAATGGTATCTGGTTATAACCAGAATACCCATCCATGAAGATTAACAACTCGTGGCCTGCTGTAGCGTCCACCATCTGATCGATGCTTGGAAAAGGATGTGGGTCCTTCGGACATGCTTTATTTAAGTTGCTGAAGTCGATGCAAATTCTTACTCCCTTGTTCTTCTTCGGGACTATCACCATATTCAAAATCCAATCAACATATTCAAATTTCTTTATGATTCCCGTTGTTATCATCTTGTTGAGTTCGAATTCCACTGTTTCCTGATACACGTCCGCCAGTTTTACTGGTCTTTGTTTGAATGGTCGCATCGATGGGTTGATGTCCAAATGATGACATGCTAGACTCGGATCAATTCCAGGCATTTCACTCATCCTCCATGTAAATACACATGCGTATTCTTTCAACAAGCTTTCCAGTTCTCTACTCTGTTCTTTTACCATTAGCGTTCCTATCTTTATTATCTTTGTTTCCTCCCCGGTTCCTATATTGACGTCCTTTGTTGGCTCGGTTGGTGTGGATTTTGGTGTTTCCTCGTTCATTGGGCTGGGGTCCTTTGGAGCTTCTTTTGTTATTACTTAGTTGTCACCTTCGATGATTTGATTAATTTCCTTTTCGATGACCTCCACCTTTTCCTGCCTTCGACGCTCTCTTCGCTTCTTCCTCGCGTTTTTCCTTGCTCGACGTCAGTCTGTGACAAGATTGTGCATCCGATGTGTCGCCAAGTATTTCGCCTATGCCCTAAGGAGTTGGGAACCTTAGTTTTTGATGTAGTGTGGATGATACTCTCATGAGCCCATGGAACCATGGTCGTCCTAGGATGACGTTATAAGGTGATTCGATGTCTAGATCACAAAAAGTGGTTAATAGTTTCATTGATCCAATATGTATAGGTAAAGATACTTTCCCTTTGAGCTTCGATGGTTTTCCGTTAAATCCATAGATGGTATAGTCTGATGTGGCCATGGGTGTATTGCTGAAGGCTCGTCTGTAGGCTCCTCCGAAAAGAACATCCACTGAGCTTCCTGGGTCAATCAATATCCTTGGCATCGCTATCTTGTACACATTCACTGTTATCACTAAAGGACTATTACTAGATCTATTCTCCGGGATATCTTCTGTCGAGAAAAATATTGGTTCCCGCTGCCATGGCTCGAATTTTTTTGCTTTTTCGATGATCATGATTTCTTTTCCCTTGTGATCTCTTGTGTGTATTCTTCCAGTTATATTGCTCCTCCAGCTTTTGTGTTCCCTTGAATGTATCATCGAGTTGCAATAAGCGAAGTGTTGCATACGACCGACGCCTTTTAGTCCAGTTTCGATGTACCACTTCGATTCCATGTTTTGTAAAAGCAACCCTGCAAAAGTAACCAACAAGTGAGGTTTAGTATAGCTGCCCATGTTTTAAAGGTCTGACATATATGCTAGTGGTTGTAACTGATTCAGACAAATGGGATTTTGTAGTGATTTTCTTGTTGTACGATCCAATAACATTCCTAGGATTACTGGCATGAGGGTTTTTATAATAGTTATCCCAAATTATTTCCCAGATCTACCTACCAAAAATGGAGGTTCTCGGAAATCTAGAATATTGAACATTCCCCAAATGATTGTTTTTAGAAGGAAAATCCCTAAAATGACCCTATGAGTCCTTTTGACAAAAATAGAATAGAGAAAACCCTAAGGGATTTTATTGAAAATCCAAAATCTACGATTATTTTTCACAAAGCTTTTGAGAAAACTGTTTTACTCTTCATCTTTCGTGAAATGAAAAAATCTTGAAAACTTTTTGAATCTTGATTAGATCTAGTTTCTGCAAAGCTTGAATTCCCTGAAAGCTTTCGATCTATTGATATGGTGATTTGCTCAAATTCCCTCAGTGTTCTAAAGCTCAAGTTCTTTAGAAACGTAAGGTTGTGGAGCTATAATAAGTAACAGTGGAAAGATTAAGCAAGAAAACTTGAAAACCGTAAGAAAAATTTTTCCTGAAAATTTTGTAAAACCTACTAAGCATAGGCAGACCGAAGTCATTTTAATCAGTCCCTGTTTCTAGCGCCAAACAAAGTCTGTATAAAATCTCCATAGAGATCTTATACCTAACATCTCAATAGGTTATGTACTAAGTAAATGGGTAAGATTACTTAATTCAGTAAAATATTACTAATCGAACAGTTGACTTATGTGTAACTCGATGCTAATAATCGTACTAATAATGGAAAGTAAAGATTAATGAACATGTATTGAATGTAAAGCTTTCTTTGTGGCTAATTCTACAATGGAACTGTGCTTAATGACCATAGGAGATCACATGAAGAATACTAACCTAGTCTCTCTTTAAGCCCTCAGGACTTATCAAAAATTACAACCCTCACAACTGAGCCCGAGCTCTCTTTATATAGTGCGAGATACAAAATGGGATACAACTAATAGGATAAAATACACAATCGTAGGTGTCATAAGATATCGACTAAGTCGGTTCGTATCGAGGTGGCATCGAGGCTGAAGCTAATGATTTCGTTCTTTGATTCTTCTAACTGGGGATTCTTCATCTTCGATGGTATGAGAGTCTTTGCAGTGGTCTTCACTTCGATGGCATGCGCCTATCGAGGGACTTCGATAATCACGGGTCTAACTGTTTCTTCGATGCTTTCCAGGCTGTCTTCGCGTACGGTCTTACTATGTGATTGTGACTACTCATTGTTGTACAAAAGGGTTCAGAGTCATTCCATGCTTCGCATCCTATTTGATTTTCTCTTCTCTCTTTCTAGGGTGTCGACACGTGGTTCGATGGTTTTATGCTTCCACATACGCATACAATTCTTTCATAATAATACTTTGTAATCTAGTTTTCTTTCACTACACAAAATTGGATTGATCTATAATGTCGTGCTCAAGTGCAATTTTTACAACTACTGGGAGATCTGGTAAGCTGTCTGCAAAGAAATCAAAGTCAATATTTATGGAGTTAAAAGTGTCTAGACTCCTAGGGGCTGGGAGGACTCAAAACTACGATAACACTGGTCCCTTGAAGTAAATCTAAGTTTGTTTGTTTTTTTTGTTTTTGCAGAATATGATGTCGACAAACAAACCATTCAGGTAGATTTAGGATCCAAGATAGCTTCCATTTGAGGAAAAAGAGACGTGCGAATGTGCGATTCAAAAATTGAGATTTTCACGCAGTAGTCGAGTGTGTTAGTGATATAAGATTTCCCGTGGCACACGGTGGCAGTCAGTGGACCATGAACAGCGCCACCTGTGCTGTGGCCTCACTGTTTCGTGCCAGCTAATAACGGCCCAGACAGTTTCGTCTCCCTCCCTCCCTCCCTCCTAGTCCTATATATATTCGGGTCTCATAATTCCCTTCACAGTTTCATAACAGAGAGAGTCTCTCTCTCTCTCTTTCTCTTTCTCTTTCTATCTCGAATTATCTTAAAAATCTTTTCTTCCTACTATATCCTCCCTTTTTTTACAATTATAGTGGTGAATGAATTTGAGCTGGATCTAACAAACCCCTCCGTTTTGAACTCTTCTCCATCTTTCTCTGTCATTCTGACAAGATTTTCATAAATCATCATTCTTTCTTCAAATAAAGATCTCTTTCCGGAAAGAAGATGAGATCTCATCTAGTACTAAAAAAAAAAGAAGATGAATATTCTTATTAATGGATCTACTTCTTAAGACCAGGATCATATCTTTATCCGCTCATTAGGTGTGTATATGTCTTTTATTTTCTTATTTCTTTTCATTCTCTGTATAAGCTTAATCTGATTTTTATTTTGATTGTTATGTGCAGTTTGAAAACCAGAAGTTTATTTTAGATGTTATGCAAAGCTAGTTTACGGAATTTAATAATTCGAGCTGGTTATATAGAGAATTTTGTTAAACAAGGGAGTATAATACATTTGAATGAAAAATTTGGAGGTGCTTCTTCATCTTCTTCTTATCAATTGAATCGAGGATTTAGATCTTACATGAATAAAATGATGGTGGATAATAGTAATTCTACGAAACCGGGATCATTGCCTCGAAAAGAAAATGTTACGGAAGGTGGTTATGCAACTGGTGGATGGAAAAGGTATAAAAACTTCTATTTATTTATTTATTTTTCCATGGTGGTGATTTCATTAAATAAATTTTTCTTTATGTATGAATGGTTCAACAGCATATCTGAATACAGTCAACTTGCAAAGTCAGAATGTGCTATTTAAATAACCTTCACTGCAGTTTCAGACACACTTTGCAAATAATTGAGCACTGATTGAACTCATGGATATCATTTTCGAGTGGCAAAGCTAGGGACCATTGCTTAAATTTAGATTTGGGTGTTAATGTAGGTTAAATTGGCAATAGGGACAATGCAATGACAGGAGAACTGCTGTAATAAATGAATATTATTTTTACCTTTGTAACTAAATCAGTCCATCTTGCTACCATTTTTAGGCGTTAATATTAGCCGGATTAAACATAGTGGAACATTAACAAATATCTGCGGCAATCACAAGTTTAAACTGCCTGGTTATGCCTACATCTGATCTGCATCTGATTGGATGTGATAGATTTATAAGTGTGTATTATGAATTCGCAAGTGCCCGTGGCATCTATTTTCGTTTCATGCTATGAGCTGTGTGGTGCCTTTGCTAACTGTATAAGGTTCAACTTTTGTTTGGTGGACAGTGAAGATGGAAGGCTGAGCTGTGGCTATTCGAGTTTTAGGGGAAAGAGGGCAAGCATGGAGGACTGCTTTGACGTTAAGATGTCCACTATTGATGGAAAACCAGTCTGTCTTTTCGGAATATTTGACGGTTAGATCACAATCTATCTATAATATGCGGTGCTTGTTTGATGCATATAGTATATTAGTAGATGAATATTTGTTGCCTACTGCCAATGTAGGGTCTGGGTAAGCATAAATTATTGCTGTCAATTAGGAGATCACATAGACCAACCTCACATGGTCATAAGTGTCTACTTTCTATAAAGAGTTTTTTTTTTTTGGGTGAAATGATGTGTCATAAGCATTTCACGTGTATTTGTATCTCGAGGTTGGATGATCAGTAATGGTTGACCTAGAGGTTTCCCACATGGGTCTTGGGGCTAGGCGTCACGAAATCCTGAGCCTTGCATGTCACAAAGATGTCTCAAGTATCCCAGTCAAATGACCATATAAAATCCTACTCATGCTTGTATTTTTAGTAGTTTTTGGTTCAATATTTCTGGTGTTCATTATTATAATTATTACTATGTCATGACAGGTCATGGTGGTTCACGTGCCTCAGAATTTTTAAGGGAACACTTATTCGAGAACATTGTGAAGCACCCCCAGTTTATGAAGGACACCAAACTGGCAATAAGTATGTTACATTTTATACCATTACAAATTGTATACAATTGCCTGCCATCAATTTTCAGATATAGCTCTATAACTTGATAAAGTTGGTGTATGCTTTATGATAAAATGGGCCCGCCCATACCTCTGCTGTGTAACAACGACACTCCCCTTTTTTTTTTTTTTTTTTACCAAATTTCCCATGGTGACATGTTTTGGCATTGGTACTCGTACCGGACACGCGTGGACACGGCAGCAGGTTGCTAGCCGTTGAATGATAACGCTTTATTCTATAAAGCATGAATAATAGAAGAAGAAGAAGAAGACACATAGGTGTTCTTTCTTCAAAATATAGAAACTCATGTATATTTACAATTTTATATAGTTGATATGGTGGATGCCGTGTCCATGGGCGTGTAGAAGAACCGTACCAATTGTACCGCATCATTGCTACACATTTGTTCTGTTTTACTCATCAAAATTCATTTGTTTGCATTTTCTAAACATTTGTAAAAACTGCAGGTGAAACATATCAGAGGACTGATATGGATTTCTTGGATTCTGAAAGCAATACTTACCGTGATGATGGTTCAACAGCCTCGGCAGCAGTTTTAGTTGGTAACCGTCTGTATGTAGCAAATGTCGGGGACTCCCGAGCAGTAATATCAAAGGCTGGCAAAGGTAACTTTGTTGTTTTATCTTTTCATTTTGTCGATGGAAATGTTTGTTTGGATAGGTCTGCAAGCACAGACTAATGCCGTCACAACCAAGAGACATGGTGAATGCATGATCATTCCATTGTTTGTTTTGGTATCCGACACTAATATTCATTCTCTCCTTGTTCTGCATGATGAGGACAACTTCTTATGTCCAATAGTACTTCATTTTTGGATTGCTAGTATTAACAGAACCTTTTACATTTCAAATTCAATTTTTTTTTTGAAGTGTAAGAGAGTAACAGGTGCCTAGACTACTTTTCTTCCGGTCTTCTATTTTTGAATTCAAAGTAGTGTGTAAAACTGCATGCCTGCAATCATAGACACAACCTTGTTTTGGTGTAGATATGCTGCTTGTTACCCGATAAAAAGATCATGATTGCGACTGGATTATGGTTGCGTTATTTTTGTAAATGAATGTCGCAGTTCAGCATATGCCACACTTGCATCATACATGTTCATTTCTCTAAACCCCCCCCCTTCAATAATGATTCTATTTCTAGCTCAAGTTACCACCAAATACTTTCCCATGATGTGGTAATCCAAGCATGTTGGGTATTCGTTTTTCTTAACAGTTTTTAAGACTCTAAACTCTAAAATAGTTTGTGGTTGCTGGAATTTGACAAAATATTAATAAATAATTTATGGTCTTTGGAACTGAAACCCTGCACATCTCATTGCATTCACAGCCGTAGCTCTTTCAGAAGATCATAAGCCAAATAGAAGTGATGAGCGGAAGAGAATTGAGAACGCTGGAGGAGTGGTTATGTGGGCAGGCAAGTGTAGTACATTGAGACTGTTGTGCACTTTTTCTGTTTCATAAACAAATATAAATGTATCCCTCAAGCTAACAGATTTATTTTTGGATCTTCGACTGGTAGTTCAGGTACTTGGAGGGTAGGAGGCGTGTTGGCAATGTCTCGTGCTTTTGGCAATCGTTTACTTAAGCAGTTTGTTGTGGCAGAGCCTGAGATCCAGGTACGTGGAGGCCTTTCAAGCCTATCCAGTTTGTAACCGTTTTGTATCAATTATGCATGAATCGGAAATTAGAAATCAAGAGTTTTATGAAATTCTTAAGTGTTGTCTAGCAAGCAAAGATATCCCAGATACCAAGTAAGCTCGTTTACTGAAATGAGTTATTCACAAAACTTGCTTTCTTAGTGTGTAACATGGCCTTTTACCTTATTCATTATGTGCATCTTGGAGAGTTAGATTACTACACATTAACAGTAGCTGAGGTTTTACAAAGGGCCCTTAATTAACATGATTTGGTAATATAGTGCTTGTCTACTGTGATTTTATGGATACTACCTGGAGTATATTTCTTGGTATCAACTGGCACAGAAGTTCACACTGTTATTTGTTATCAGGAGCAAGAAATTGATGATGAATTGGAACTCCTTGTATTGGCTAGTGACGGACTTTGGGATGTAGTACCAAATGAGGTTAGCTTCCACTATCCTTTTTTTTAATTTTTAATTTTTTTTTTAAATTTAAGTTCTGTTGTTGCTAGGTCACTGTAATTGCGTCCTATCCATGCTTTCCGGAAATTAAGATCCCAATTTGTGCATCCTCTTCTAGCTGTGTGTATTATGGCCAGGCCATCCTTCAGAAAAAAAAAATGGAGGTGTTTTGCTATGAAAAAACCATGAGAGGCTAATGGTCTTTTTTGGCCACCTCTAGTTTAGTTGATGCAAAAAGATGAAAGCAAATTGATATATTTACTCTCGAGGTAACTGAATGTTCTTGTCATACAATGTTAGGATGCTGTTTCTCTAGCAAGAACAGAGGAAGAACCCGATGCTGCAGCTCTAAAGTTGGCAGAGACTGCTTTTTCTCGTGGCAGTGCTGACAACATCACTTGCATCGTGGTGAAATTCCACCATGGGCAAAAGAAAACTGATTCAGCTCAGGGTTAGAAGGGAAAATATGGAAAATCGGTGTGCATAGTTGCTCAAGCGCAATATTAACAAGTTGAGGCGGGTGATCTGTTCATAAGGTTTTTGTTTCCCACCTTTTCCATGCCTCTCTATCTCTCAACTGTGGGGTGTGAATGCTTGGGCGAGATTATTGTTTGTCTGGCGTTTAGTTTGTCTATATGTTATGGATTTGTTCCATCTTACTTGGGTGTTCCAAAATTCAAATTAAATATCTATCTTCCTGGAATCCTGTTTACAAGTCTTGGTCTTGATGGATGTTATTTGCCATAACCTTGTAAGATAAAAACTAGCAATGAAAATGACTCGAATTGCTTGACACATCTTTGACACATCCCTCACACTTGCACCAAGATAATTGCTGGAATTCAATTAGTCTCTCAAAGAAATTTGCTTTTATTCTCATGGGCTTGACGAGGGTTTTTTTTTTTTTTTTTTTTTTTTTTTTGAGCACGGTCTGGTTTTTGCCCCATCCGCGTTCCATCCAACGGATTTGTATAGTTAAAAAAAAAGAAGAAGACAACACTAAGTAAGATGGGGTTTTAAGATGACTTAAAATCCCGTGTTTTAGAATAATCTCCGATAAGCGTAATTAATGATGTTATTGTCAACTCAAATACGCAGAACATTTACAGATGATGTTCTTCTTTACTCCCTATTAAACATTGGTGATTAAACTCATCGGTCTTATTTCATAATAAAAAAAAAATTTAAAAAAATTTGTATGATAGTGTCTTCAGAATTATATATCGACATTTCAACGAAGCAACGAAAAACTACTAGAAAGGCATGTTGTTCCTAAATCATAATACCAACATTTGTGAACAAAATCAACAACACATCACTATAGTTTAGACTAGAGGATGTGGATGTCCAATGGTTTTTTGACCCGCAACCGCATCCAATCCAACATCTATTGGATTTCAAAAATACATCCACATCCAATCCATTAGTCAACGGATTGGACACTTATCGGTAAAAACAAGGGTGGGCCAAATTGGATCTACGGATTTTTTTAGGTGTGTTTGACTGTAGTGTCCTGTAACATTCTGTCCCATCGTGAAATGGTCTTTCAACAGTTCGACAAGTTTATCCAACTAGCTAATAGACTGAAGAATCTTCCGCGTAAATTCCGCGTAAACTCATCTACTTATCTCTCTTTGTTCCATCCCTGAGGCTGGTTCCAATGGAGCCAGGCAAACTGAACCTTTTTCAATCCAACGTGGCCTAGCAAACCAAAAATGGGGCAGGGGGATCGGCGGAAATAACGTCGACCGATGGTAAATCCATCGATCAAATCTCGCTCCAATCCAACGGTTTAATCGCTGCGCCTATTTAATGCACCCTCAAACGTTTTCTTCTTCACATTCTTCATCACATTTCTCACATCTGCTGCAACAAACAATTTCTTAATTTCTTTCTTTTTTTTTGTTAATCAATGGAGTATGAACATGATTCTTCTGATTCATTTGATAAAGAGGTGCAAAGAAGAATGGTCGATTTTGATTCCTATCAAAAAAGAATTGTTCATATGCTGCAGAAAATTGATTCTGACTCTGATGAAGAAAAAGCGCAGTTCGACACTATGCTGCAGATCTATATCGGCGCAATACCAATGAAACCTGAGCCAAAAGCAGTACAGTGTAGGCGATAGACTTACCGTGATCGAGAATTCTACCATGAAAAACTGATGCATGATTATTTCAATGAAGACTGTGTGTATTCCGACCAAGATTTTGAGCGTCGCTTCCGCATGCCCCGACACTTGACGAAATTTATTATTGCGGAGCTTGTAAGAGTTGAACCTCGTTTTGATTATCAGTTTGATTGTCGTAATATTAGAGGTCACAGTCCAGAGCAGAAGGTTACGGCGGCCTTAAGGATTCTTGGTTACGGTTGTCCGGCAGATTCCCTTGATGAGTACACCCAAATGGGCAAAACATGTGCCTTTCAGTATCTCATTGTTTTGCGAAATTATGATTGATCATTTCGTCCAGAGTTTTTGCGCAAGCCCAACCAGAAAGATATTCGAGAGATATTGAAAGTGAATATGGTGAGGGGTTTCCCTGAAATGCTAGGTAGTCTCGACTGCATGCACTGGGTGTGGCAAGGGTGTCCAAGAATGTGGGATGGTCAATACATGGGTCATCACGCTAAGCCAACTGTCATTTTAGAAGCTGCGACTACTGAAGATTGTTGGATATGGCATGATTTTTTTGGTCTTCCTGGTTCGCAAAATGACATTAATGTTTTGCACAAATCG
>JAJJMA010124417.1:0-10204 GCA_023529015.1 Papaver nudicaule | reverse complement strand
CATCCTCTAATTACTAATTGTACATAGGTGCATTCACTAAATACCCCTATATTTTATGTATATACTAATTTTAGGTCTTAAAATTACATTTCACTATAATATTGTCCGTTATAATTTTATTATATAATGTGTGCCGAATTTTGGGTGCCAAACTCATATTTGTAAATCGAATTATACACGTACGTATACCGTTCCGAACTACTGCCAAATAACGAACCGTTGACCGGATTTTTGACCGAATTCAAACTTTCCAAATTCGTATAATATTCGTATGTTTGCCGTTCCGAACTTGTGTCCGTATCCCGAATTGCTAACTAGGGTCAAGATACTCAAGAAACCTCCTGCAAAAACCATTCAGACTAATGAAAGAACACTACCGAAGACATAATAAGTGAGAATTTGGATGGACGGCAAGTCTTCTTTTACCAATCTTAACAAACTAGTTAACTTTACGTGAGCTTAACAAATTGTAGTTAACCATTGTGGAACCTATAACTGGTGTGTACAGTGACAACAACACTCAGGAATTTTGTTATTGAGTGAAGAGCAATCCTCGATCTTTTTGTGTCCACTCGATATGGCTTACGTAAATATCAATCACAGGCAGAGCTAAGAAACAATGTTAGAGCAAAGAAATAACCAAACATGAGAAGATTTTTAGTCAGAAAATAGATTCATGGCAATGTCCCTATAAGCATTGTTAGATATCAGCACAGCATTTTCTTGAACATATCGTTGTCACCACAAAGACCTTAAGAACATAGTCTAAAAGTGCATTAATTAACAAGAAAACCTCCAGTGTAATTTCTAATGTGCACGCTTATTTATCACATACCATATTGAAAGACAGATACAATCAAACACAAGTAAGCGACGGAATGTATTGATAAGCAACATCTTGTCGATAATCTGGTGCAAGTTGTTGAATTTCCTTAAAGCTCATGTGCTTCAGATCAAAAGAAATAATTTTTCCCAGTGCTGACAACCGCAATACCATGTTCAGTGACTCTCCATCTACTTCCTGGACAACCAATACATCAAATCCCATCCTTGGATATGCTTTTATCAATTCCTGGAGATCAACAAGACGTCTCATGCTCCACCGTGTGCAGTCAGTCTCCATTTCCCAGATTTGTAAACTGGTAGGTGAATATGCACGGCCGACTATCAGATATAGGTGACCCTGACACTCCACAAAGCATTTTGTCACCATTCGAAGCTCTCTGTCATAGAGTGACACTTCCATTTCTGCTCTTAATTCCCGATCAATATCGAAATAATATAAACTCCCTGCATTAACTGTGTGCATCCAATGCAATGAACCATTCCAATACACACCGCTGTCAAAGAAATAGCGACCACGTCTGGTGAAAACCTCTCCAGATAGCTTCCAGGAAGCTGTTTCGGATGAGTATATCTCAATTTGATAATTGTAAAGAACAGTTTCAGGTTTTGAAACCAACCAAACACAAACAACTTTATAATGAGGTGATTTGAGTGGGTCGTAAGCTAAACTGACATTATGAAGCTCTTCAAAACCTCTTTCATGTTTTTGAGATTCACAAATTAATTGTCGATATTGTCTGGTAGAGGGATTGCATATGTAATATTTACGATGTACGATTGCGCCAAAGCTCCTGCATAACATGAGACCATTGCAAGATTGCACGATCAGTTAACCTGAGGGATCGCCAATAAAACTTAGGGAATTGAAGGGGGCAGAGGATGATGATGAATCGAGGGGAATATAATCGAGTTTTGGCGGAACATCAGCTGTCCAATATGGATTAGTTTGTGTGTACAGTCCTTGATTTGAAAGTGAGTTTTGGAGATGATATCTGTGGCTGAAGAATGGATCAGAAATAACGGAAAGCCATTGTTTGGATACGGATTTATATACCAGCAGAGATTTAACAGGTAAGAGCAATAGAATCTGTGTCAAGATATCAACACTGTTAACCACGGCAGATGATGGACTATCATGATTCTTGCAATCGGAAAGAGAAGTCATCTCGAAAAGCATGAGAAAACTTTCTACAGCAGGTACACTTATATAGCTTAGAGTTCGAATTTAAATTAAGGAATTAAACACAACTAATTTAAGTAGGAAAGAACCCGTATCGAGTGTAGAAACCTAAAAGGGAAGCCAAGACACAAGACTAGTCGCACCGCTATTCGATTTAATTATAAGACTAGTGATTGTTTCACATAGTTTGTCTACTTCCAAGACGTATACATTGACCTTAGTAACCATGGCAAAGTTTGAGCATAAAGGACCAATTCGTTTGAAGGTAATAACGCTAAGTATTTCTAGTGCGCTTCAAACGTAAAATGTTTATGTGCCTGCGGACCTGGTGGTAAGTTAGGCTCAATTGTGTCGAGTTATTTCATTCTCGGATATATTTCGGATAGATTGATAGGCGGGATTTACAACCACAGTTAACCCCTCTCAATCATATAGGCTTGTCCCTGTTTATGGGTGTTGCTTGATGGAGCTTTTTGTTGGTTCTCCTTCTGGTTTTTGGATTTTTTCATTGACGATGGTGGTTCTCCGGCTGATGTCTCGGCTGTGGCTAATGTCATCCTCTGGTGTTATGGTGCAACCTCTCCTCTGCAGTGTACGTCAGTCCCAATCTGGTTAGAGTTGGGTTTAGGTTTGTTGGTGGCTTTTAAGCATGCTATTCAGGTACTTTATATCTGAGTGTCTTTGTTTCACCTCCATCTCTAGTATATGCAACTATTAAGGACAAGTATCACCTGACCTATGGTAGCCACTTTGTAGTGGCTTATGCCTTTCCCTTTTGGTTCCCATCTCTTTGATATTCATTGATGTATTCAGGGTCTTTGGATTTCCGTAGGATGCTGAACGTCTTTGTAATGACACAAGTAGACAAGTATTACCTTCTCGTATCTATGATAGTTGTTTATGTGTCTCTCTCTGTCATTATACTTCGTTCAATGTCTTTGTTCCGTGTTGTGTTGTGTTTTGTTTCGAGCTCTAATCAATGTTAAATTTGTAAATGAAGGCTAGTTAACCTTATCTAACAAGTTGGTTTACTAGACTCACTTGATGGTTGATACATGGGCCTAAGTCTCCAGGCGTCCGCAACACGGCAAAAGACTTGAGTAGTCCCACATTGCTCAACAACAAAGAAATTTAGCAGGTTAAACAGCAGTTTCAGCTTTCATCTCTCGAGCAATGATATAAAGAGCACACTGTGGAAAGGGTTCCCATAACTTTCAGATCTTCTGAAGAAAATGTGTAAATATGAGCTCACCTTTTTTTTTTTTTTGCAATTCGTGAAGCACGACACCAATCGTAGAAATAAGTTTTGGAAGGTGCCCATGGTTATCTGACCTCTATGCATTCTATTTATCTTCATAATTAAGCTCCTATCCATCTCTATGCATTCGATCATCCGCTACTGAAGAATCATAAGCTCCAGGTAATGTTATCATCAAGTTATAATGAAGTGCTGTTTAAGCATTCTGACTAGACTAACTAACACTTTATTGTTTGTTCTAGTATTATGGGCATAGTGTGCAACAAGATCAATTCACAAATGTGCAACACTTTGTTGTTTGGATTCATAACGGCAAGTCTTCTTTACGAATTTTCAAAATTTTAGTTCAAATTGTGGAACCTATTGTGCATACCCTGGTGTATAGGGTGACAGCTACACTCAAATTTTTGGCTATTTGAACGGTATGATCCTATAGATTTTCAAATTCCTACTTGGAGCGAATTCCAGTCTCTCGATCTTTGTCTCTCTACTCAGTTACGGCTTATCAGTCGAAGATTATAAATTTAACTGTTACGGCAGATCGATATAAGACATCAGGTTGTTTCAATACGCTTTGCCCAGGGTTTTATGCAAGTCCACTCTACCATTGCTCTTGGTGACGCTTCAGACGACATTTCTGAATATGGAGGGACACACCATATTCCAAACTCGATCAAGCTAATATATTGCACTGACTTTTCAAGATTCTAATGTGTATTTGAATGACAGAATTTCTAGTGTGCACGCTTATTTATTACATACCAAAATTTAAAAACTGAGACATGACATATCAGGTATGGATCAGCGAGTTTATACATGCATGATACACAATCAAACACAAGCGAGCGACGGGATGTACTGGTAAGCAACATCTTGTCGATAATCTGGTGCGAGTTGTTTAATTTCCTTGAAGCTCACGTAGTTTAGATCAAATGAAATAATTTTATCTCGTGCTCGCATTACCAGGTTCGGTGATTCTCCTTCTTCTTCCTTGACGAGCAATAAATCAAAGTCCAACCTTGGATATTCTTCCATTACCAGTTCGCCGAGATTAACAAGATATCTTAAGTTCCACCCTGAGTAGTCAGTCTTCATCTCCAAGATTTCAAACCTGGTAGGGAAGCGAAAATCAATAACCATAAGATATAGGTGACCCTTACACTCCCCAAAGTAATGAACCTTCAACATTCGATGCCTTTTGTGATCTGGCATTTCCATTCTTAATTCTCGATCAACATCGTAACGAAATGAACTCTTTTCGTCAATCCAATGCAATGAACCATTCCAAAACACACAGCTAAAACGGTGAAAAGGATCAGGTCTGGAGAAAACCTCTCCAGATAGCTTCCAAGAAGCTGTTTCGGATGAGTATATCTCGATTTGATAATTGAAATTCCCAGTTGTAACAGGTTTTGAAACCAGCCACATGCAAACTACCTTATAATGAGGTGATTTGAGTGGGTCGTAAGCTAAACTGACATTATGAAGCTCTTCGAAACCTCTCTCATGTTTTTCAGATTCACAGACTATTGGTCGATATTGTCTGGTGGATGGATTGAAGATGTAATACTTATGGTGTACGGTTGCGCAAAAGGTCTTGCATAACATGAGACCATTGCAAGATTGCACGATCAGTAAACCTGACGGATCGCCAATAAAACTTAGGGATTTGAAGGGGGCAGAGGATGATGATGCATCGAGGGGAACGTAATCGAGTTTTGGGGCAACATCAGCTGGCAAAAGTGGAATAGTTTGTGTGTACAGTCCTTGAATTGAAAGTGAGTTTTGCTGACTGTATTTGTGGCTGAAGAATGGATCAGAAATAATGGAAAGCCATTGCTTGGATACGGATTTATATACCAGCAGAGATTTAACAGGTAAGAGCAATAGAATCTGTGTCAAGATATCAACACTGTTAACTACGGCAGATGATGAATTCTCAAGATTCTTGCAATCGGAAAGAGAAGTCATCACGAAAAGCATGAGAAATCGTTCTGCAGCAGGTATACTTATATAGCTTAGAGTTCGAATTCAAATAGGAAACACAACTAATTTAAGGAAAACATCTCACACAGCGTTGCAGAATAGAAATACCAAGTTAAGGAAAGAATCACCTAAAAGTGAAGCCAGTACTTACAAGACTAATCTTTATCAAAACTTACAAGACTAATCGCAGCACTATTCGTGATTGGTTCACATAGTTTGTCTGCTTCCAAGCCAGTAGTTTATATCCGAGTGTCTTTGTTTCACGTCTATCTCTAGTACATGCAACTGCAAGGACAAGTATCACATGACCTATGGTAGCCACTTTGTAGTGGCTCATGCCTTTCTTTTAAGGTTTCCATCGCTTTGATATTCCATGGTTTGTCGGGGTCTTTCGATTTCCATAGGATGCTGAACGTATCGTATCTTCCGTCCCAGATTAATTGAGCTAGTTTTTCTTAAATTTTTGACTAAAATGAAAAAAAGAATAGTTATTTGTGTGTCTCTGTTATTATACTTCGGTCAATGTCTCTGTTTCGTGCTTTGTTGTGTTCTGTTTGGAGCTATAATCAATGTTAAATATGTAAATGAAGGCTAGTTAACCTCATCTAACAAGTTAGTTAATAACTAGACTCGCTTGATGGGTGGTGATGCAGTGCAAGTCAAACCCAACTATGATACATGTGCCTAAGTCTCCAGGTATCCGCATAGCGACTAAATCCATTGTCCCACATTGCTCAAATACAATGAAAATTATCTCTTTAAATAGCAGTTTCAACTTCAAACTCCCGAGCACGATGTGGGAAGGGTTCCCATAACTTTCAGATCTTTTGAAGAAAATGTGCGAATATATGAGCTCATTTCGTTTTCTGTACTAACAGGCACCGTCTTTTTTTGAACATTTTCAAAAAGTTCAGCCATAAAATATAACTTTACTTCCTTGACAAGCAATACACCAGTAGACTCTCCGAGTAGCCTAGCCCTCCTCTCTAATGTCCTTTTCTTTGCTTTCAAATTATACTCAGCTGCAGCTCTCGGAAATTTTGGTCCCAATATGTCAATATTGTTGCATTTATGTCAGGACCTACGCATCAAAGAAAACAATGGTATAGTATGATTTTTCAAGTCTAGCTCACTCTATCCTAGTCAATGAAGGAAAATTCAACTGAATTCTAATTTCTAATAATTGAACGTGTTGGCCGGATTTCTAAATTTCTTAAAGCAAGTTGGAATTCTAATTCTCGATAAAAAAAAAGTTGGAATTCTAATTGAAAATGACAAATCCAACGAACTAAGTTAATATGGCTCATGCAGGCCTCTTGCGGAAGCCGAAAATGATAAACACCCCCGCCTCTCTCCACCAACCACTTTTCCACCGCTATGTGGCGGGGGGTGATTGGATGATAAATGATGGCGGACCCCCCCTGCTTGATCATGGTCGGGTGAGTGGGAAGATCGTGTGGGTGTAAGGCCAGACACAGGGGTGGAGAGAGGCGGGGGAAAAACCTGGGGGGCCTGTAGCACTGTCGTGCAGAAGCAGTAGCTGATAAGCATGGCTCCTCGCAGTCACTACCACCCATCAAATCTCTGTTTACCCTTTTCTTTTAACATGTGAACACATAGAATCAAAAAAAAAAAAAAAAGCTGTGTTTCGATATCTATTTTCGTTTGCCTTACGCATGCATGAGCACTTGAAATCTCCAATCTTATCTTTCAAAGAAACTTCACCTATTTCCACAACATGCATTTATAGATGGACCATATATCACGTCACCCGGTGGGACATGTACAAAGAAAATGAGCTTCCAGTCAGGGGCGAATCTAGGATTTAATGAGAGGGGATGCAAACAAAAAAATGAGTTGATATTTTGGTATTATTGAAGCAAATAAGAGAGAAAAAGCAAGGGTGTGCAACTAAGATTTTCATAGGGGGTGCAAATTAGGTTAGAAAAAGAAAATTGGCTTGTAAAAAAAAGAGTGCTAATGGAGATTTGAGAAAACAAGGGGGTGCAATTGCACACCCTTGTATAAGGGTGGATTCGCCCCTGCTTCCAGATGAATCTCCAAGTTTAGCTCGAATCAATGCGACTGAAAATCTAAACAGATTTGGGATTTATTCAACAAGTTGGAATAGATTTACAATGAAATATGTTGAAGCTATATATAGGAATCAATATTTTAGCCATTCCGCATATTCATTTCTCAACCAAGAACTTTACTTTTGCTTAATAAAGTTCAACCCGGTTTCAGATAATTAGCCGCCATGAACTCGTACAGCGCTTTCCCAACTCATTCAACACAATATCTCCCATGAACTCGTACAGCGAGAGAAGCCAGATTACATCATCTCGTCTTCTTGCTATTCACCTTCATTTCCTGCTCTTTTTATTAATAAGCACCACTCAGTTCCCACTAGCCATTCATGGATGCCATGAACATGAGCGGAGAGCACTCTTAGATTTCAAATCCTCTTTGAGTGACCCTGCAAACCGCTTGTCTTCGTGGAAACCAGGAAGCCAACATCGAAACTGTTGCAACTGGCATGGGATTGAATGTTCCCATGAAAACTCTCATGTCGTCTCTATCGACCTCCGGAACACAGTTCTTGAAAAATACTACAGTGAAAAAAGGTCAAGGCAAATCATTGGAGATACCTTGTACCATGTGCTGCCACCTCCAGAAACTGCACTACAGGGTACACTCTCTCCTTCCTTTTCGAATATTACTCATCTGGAATATCTTGATCTTGCCTTCAATGATTTTCAGGAATCAGAAATCCCACTTCAGTTTTCTGATCAGCTAACTAAACTCAGTCATCTTGACCTCTCCAACTCCAACTTTTCATCATCAATTTCAACTCAGTTGACAAACTTAACCCCTATGTTTATTCTTGATTTATCTTGCATATATGAATTTTATTATTCTTCTCCCCTATGTTTATTCTTTCCAATCTAGAGTATCTTGATATGTCCGAATGCTTAATAGCTACTACGGTTTTTCCCATTCATAATTCAAAAAATCTTTCTCGTCTATCCTTTCTCAAAATGAGTGGCAATATTGATCTCTATGCCCAAATTCCAGTAGATATGGTGAATTTAACTTCGCTTTCTGTTCTCGACTTATCTGCTTGTCAACTACAAGGTTCAGTTCCTTATCTTCCTCAACTTAAAGAACTTGACGTGAGTGATAATATTGATTATCGTCCTGATATAACCACCAGGATGTTTCAACGTCGATGGCCTAAACTTCAAAGACTTTCCATATCATATACTAATGAAAATGGATCAATTCCAGTCTCGATTTCAAATGCGCCATCATTGGTGATTTTTTCTGCTTATGCTTCTTCACTTCAAGGGTCTTTACCTTCTTCCATCTATAAGCTCTCTCGATTGCAGTCTCTAGACCTCTCTCAAAATAGCATAACAGGCTATATATCGATTTCAATCTGTGAGATTTTCCCTCTTCGACGGTTTGATTTAAATATGAATAACATAACAGGAACCATACCAAGATGCCTTACAAACCTCAATAACCTTACTGTTTTTAGAGTTGATGGTAACTCGATTGAAGGGAATGTTTCATTGATCAATTTCGTTAACGAGTTAAGCTTAACAAGCCTAGGCCTGGGGTAGAATAGGTTGACCGTAGATATAGATCAACGCTTCAATTTGTACTCTAAATCTAAACTAGAGTACCTATCTTTACGATCGTGCAGTATGAATGGTTTGTTCCCTACTTTCATCTGCCAAATGACTCATCTCCGATCTTTGGATTTGTCTCAAAATAATCTAGAAGGAGTTGTCCCTATTCATTGTTTTTCCAAACTACAATTTTCTACTTCCTTCAATTTGTCGAACAACAACTTTCATGGTCCTTTGCCTCTTCCAGCTCAAACTTTCAACAGTGATTCTTCTTTTCTTATATCAAACAATAAATTCAGCGGTGAAATCTCTACGGAAATTGGAAAAAGATTTTCTAGTTTTGATCATCTTAATCTAGCTGGGAATGAACTTTCTGGTCCAATCCCTTTTTCTATATTTTCAAATAATTCAGGAATTAGTTCTAAAATGATTGACCTCTCGAAAAACAAATTTTCAGGTTCCATTCCCTACTCTATATGTTCAAAAGACTTAACATCAAATCCTGATATTATTGACCTCTCAAACAACAAATTGTCGGGGAGTATACCTACTTGTATAGGGTAGGCTAGAAAATGAAACACACAGAAATTGACACTAGAGAATTTTAATCAAAAGCACAAATGTAAATATGCTACAAAGAACAGACTGCAGTAACAAAAAATCATGCTTCATGCTGCAAAGGCACATTAAAGAATTCACCTTGGCCTGTAATCTTATGAAGACTAGATCAGAGACCCAAACTCACACTTCAGCTCACTTTTACACTGACAGTGCTATCATTTGAAATCAGAGAAGAAAAAACAATGCAACATCGCTTCCAGTATAAATTTACAGAAAGTGTTAGAAAAAAAGAAATTTCACCAAAAAGCTTAAGAAAATAAGCATATCGCTTTCACTATGATTCATATCGATGTTCCTGACAACTAATAAGCATTGTTAGATATCAACACAGCATGTTCTTGGACATATCGCTGCAACCCCAAAAAGCTTAAGAAAATAATCAAAAATTTCAGCACAAATAAGGAAATAGTATTCTCCAATGTAAATTCTAATGTGCACATTTCTTTGATACACACCATATATAAGACCAGACAGACATGATGTACGGAGCACATCTGTCGCATGAAGTATACAAATCAAACCCAAGCGAGCGTCTGAATGTATTGATAAGCAACACTCTCTCGATCACCTGGTGCAAGTGCAAGTTGTTGTATTTCCTTAAAACTCATGTCATGTAGATCATAGGAAATAACTCTATCTAGTACTCCCAATACCAACTTCGGTGAAACTCCTTCT
>JAJJMA010124407.1:3181-15455 GCA_023529015.1 Papaver nudicaule | reverse complement strand
CCTTTTTCGGCTGCATCCGAGATATTTGTTTATAAACGCATTTTTTGCTGCCGCACTCCATGCCCTGCATTTATATATATATAAAGAATTTATTGTGCTTATTTTCTATTGTTATGCCCCTCCTCAAAGCTGTTTTTTATTTGGAGGAGGTCCCTTGGTTGTGTAATTCACTTGTAAATGAAAGCTAATCAACTGCCTCGGGGTTCCATCTTCCTCTATAGGTTGATGTTAATCCCATTTATCGTCCCCTCGGCGCCCGAGAACGCGTGGTCCTCGTGGCCGTTCGGTAGTGGGTACGAGTGTATCTTCGCACCCACCGCTAACGGGGTGTCTTGTGGGTAGAGGACCGTGCCGTATAACTCGTAGGGCCCTTACGATTTATATGGTCATCGGCTCTGTGCCTGCTATTCGAGGTCTTTATGTTTTTTGGCGATTTTTGCCTTTGGCGTTACAGCCTTTTTATTGTTTGGCGATTTTTGCCTTTGGCGTTACAACCTGTTTATTGTTTGGCGTTTTTTGCCTTTGGTGTTACAGCCTTTGCGATTGTGCCTAGTCAGGCGGGATTTTTTACCCGCTCCGACAGGATCTGGAGTTTGATTCCGAAGGTAGTTGCATCAATGAGTGCGATTTTTATTTATTAAATCTTTCCTCGGGTACTGCTTACAAAAGAAGTTGCTTTCTCAGACTAAGTGTTTCATGTGCTTCCCCTCCACTGGGGTTTTTAACCTCTGGCCTTCGAGGTTGATCAAGCTATAAGTGTCGTTCCCAAGCTGCTTCTCTATGACAAATGGTCCTGCCCAGAAGGGTTCTTGCTGGATGTTCTTGCCTTCGCTGGACTCGCCTAGTTGGTCATTCGGAGTCTGGAGGTTGCTTGCTGCCACGAGGAACTGTTCTCGGTTCTCGAGATGTTGGTTCTCTTCGCTGCTGTCTTGTTTCATACTTAGCATTCCAGCTTCGGTGTCAGCTATGAATTTTTCTATACTCTCGTCCGATACTCTTGGATACTTAGCCTGCCCCAAGCATTCCTTGCTACCTTCTTTTGCCTGAATGTCGATTTCATGGCAGGCGCGAGCCTCGGTAGGGTCACCAGGAATCTCTGCAATCCCTCGTGGAGTTGGAAACCTGATTCTTTGGTGCAAAGTGGATGCCACGCCCATAATGCTGTGTAACCATGGTCTGCCCACGATAGCATTATAGGGTGAATTTATGTCCACCACACAAAATAAGGTTGGCTGCTTTTGGCTACCAGCATGAATTGTGATCATTAACTCTCCCCGAGGTGTTGATGGTTTTCCGTTGAAACCAAATATGTTGTATGTTGAGGGCACCAAAGCTGCTTTCTTTCCCTTCATCTTGTCATATGTTTGCCCGAAAAGTATATCCACAGAACTCCCAGGGTCCACCAGTATTTTAGGCATAGCTATCTTTCCCATTTGAAGGGTGATGACCAAAGGGTCATTATGCGCTCTTCCCTCGTTGGGGATGTCTGCTGCCGAAAAGAACACGGGCTGCTTCTGCCACTCTTCTAAACGATTCTTTGTGATTACACTGAGTATTTCTTCACCCGCAAAATCCCTTTTATGGATGCGACCTGTTTGGATCCCTTCTAGACCCTTTGTGTGAACAATGGAATTGCAAGCTCCAAATCTTGGAATATCCCTGTCGATTGTGATCACATAAGCTTCATGCTTTGGTTCCTCCTTGGGCTGTGGCTGATTTGGGGGTGGTTTAGGTAGCTCCAGAAGATGTTTAAATTGTTCCCTGGCTATGAAGAAATAAATTTGATCCTGTGCTGTGACGCAGTCCTCGGTTGTGTGTCCATAAAACTTGTGGAACTGACAATATTCTCTTGAATTTTTCGTGTGTTTCGGTTGGTTTCCCCTACTTCGGGGATATCTTATCTCGTTGGCAAATTTGGACTGCTCGATAATCCGAAGAGCATCTTCGATGGGTACACAGAGCTTTGGGAGCTTCCTATCGTGAAAGGCAGGAAATCCTGATTTAGCCGTCCCGAATTTTCTATTTCCTTGCCCTTGCTGGCTGCTGTTTCCTTCAAACTCTCCCCGAGGGTTGTTTCCTCTGTTGTCATTGTACTTTCTGTTATCATGGTACTTGCCGTCTCCGAATTTGCCTTCGTTCCCATAGCGACCGTTATCCTCTTGTCTTCCTCGCTTCGACGGGTCTCCGAATTGTGTATTCATTGCTTGTCCTCGTTCTTCCAGCGACAAGTTGTTTATTGAGTGAACCTGCTTTAAGATTGTTTCCTTCCCCATGGCTGCTTGCTCCTTGATTTCCTCTAAGGTAATTCGCTCCTTTTGGTATTTTCGGAGATCTTGCAGCGTCTCGAGGTTCTTTGAGAAAAGTCTATCATATAGAGGGTGGTCTTTGTCCAATGCGTTGAGAAATGCTCGCACTTTGTCCTTTTCAGTAGCTCCGTTTCCCACTTCTACGCACTGCTCGGTCCATCTGCTCGTCAGGCTTTTAGTTGACTCTCCTGGTCTTACACGAATGCTGAATAGTTTCTCCACTCCTGGCTTGGAAGAGTTGTTATATAGGAAGTGTAGTATAAAAACTTTGGACAACTCCTCGAAGGATGAGATCGAGCTGGCTGCGAGGTTGTCGTACCAAGCAAGGGCTTCTCCTTTCAAGCTGGAGGGGAAGTACTTACAGAGCACTTCGTCTCTATTAGCATAAGCCAAAAAGACTCGGAGATACATTTTAATGTGCACGGTTGGGTCTCCAGAACCATCGAAAATTGATGTGAAAGTGGGCATCGTGCATTTTATTGGAATCGCTAATGAGAGAATTTCCGGGCTCAAGGGAGAGCGATTGACATCATTCATGGCTTGCGTGAGTTTGATCCGGTCGCTTGATTGGATTCGGTTGTCAAAAAGTTCTGCTCGGAGTGCCTTGATTTGATCCAACATTACTTGTTGTAGGACCTTTGCCTCGGCATCCTTCTTCGTTTGGTTACCTTCGTTAAATGTCTGTATGCTTGCCTTCGTGTATGCTGGAGGCTCGGTCCTTTTGCTTGATACCGTGATTCCTTGACCTTTACTGGTGCCCTTGGTCTTGATATGCGTTTTGGATGCAGAGGGTTCCTTCGGCTGAGATATGTTGTTTGGACGAGAGTGTCCTTCGCTGCCTCCTCTGTAGTTGGATGCCGATTTTTCTGCCACTTTTTTGTTTGCCTCGGCCAACTGCTTTTTTAGCTTTTTTATTTTTCTGTTTTTCAAAATTAACTTTCTGAATCGTATAGCTCTCGCCGTATTTTCTTCGGTAGGCTGGTGTTCGGGTATGTCATTGTCAGGATCGGACGCTTCGTCCTCCTCTTCGTCGTTTTCCCCATTTTCTTCTTGTATCTGCTGTTGGGGTGGCCCTTCACCCTCTGGGAATCCTTCTCCCTCGGGGCGTAAATCCTTTACATACACTTCGTCCTCGTTTACTGTTTCTCTGTGTTGGACTGTGCTAGCCGCCACCTCGGGGGATAACCCTTTACTTGTCGAAAATCTAGTATAATACTGTCTTGACGATCCGGTTCCTTGCTTCGAGGATCCTACTCGCTGCTTCGGAGCCTGGTTCGATTTTGAAGCCATTCTGGTTGTATCCTGTCAGAAAAAAAAAAAAAAGTGAGGTCCAAGGCGGCTAGCGCAGTGTACTATGTCGGCCATGTAAATCTATACACTGCAACGGTTTTATCTGGCGAATTTTAAAGTAGTATTTGCCCTTTTTAGATATATTCTTAACTGCATGTTTTGTTTTTTAGCCAAAATCATCTTTCTCAATGGTTTCTTTTATTGAAATTTATTTCCAAATATCGTAGGAATTTTGAAAACCCTAAAATTAATTTACATAGGGATATTTTTCATAAACGTTTTTCTCAGGGTTAGACTTCATTGTTAAGCGTTCAAAGCAAGAACCAACTACCCCTTTTAAAATCGGCTTCATCACACCAAGGTCTTGAAATTCTTAATGGATAATCTTACCATCTGATGTTGTGCTCAGAAACTCATAAAATTACTAAAGTCTTTAAGGTTCTTTAGATGCTTATGGTACAGGAGCTTCTTTTTTGAAAAACAAGCTTTTGAAGATCTTTGACAAAAGACAAGAAAATATGCAAAGAATTTGAAAACCCGAAAAATCACATGCAAACCCTAAGTTGTTTTAATCATCCCTGTTTCTAGCGCCAAACTGTACGAGTAGAAAATCTGCATAGGTACATGAAGTACCATATCCATCAGATCTGCTCATACATACAGTAACTTTAAACAAGATTCAATGGTGCGAGGACCATAAGAACAATATCGAAGGTAAACATAATAACAGTAATCAAAGGTTAAATGCATAAAGACTTGTATTAATTTCTGCGTTGTAACTACATGGATTGCAACCCTAAGGAACCAGAGGAGATACATACCTAATCCTACTCTTGCCGCTTAGGTTCTACCCAAAAGAATCCAACCCTTACAATGTTTTCCAAGATCGCCTTATATAGGCCGAGCTTGAGTGGTTTACAACTAATAAGACAAAAGACTCAATCGTGGTGGTGTCAGTCCTTGTCGAGTAAGGCGGTTTATTCGGTGGCGCTCCGAAGCTGACTCAGAGGCTTCGGTCCTTCGGTGCGGTCCAAGTCCTTTTCTTCCGAGTCTCCACTTCGTCCGCGTGTGGTCTCTTCCTCTTTGGTTTCAGTCCGAGTCTTCGCTACCGATCTTCTGGGGTGGTTAGGCTTCTTAGATGCGAGACACGTATCCCGAGGAGTTTTACCCTCCACAGGGCTAGTACTTAGACGTGTTATTACGCCCTCAGCTATAATCCACTGGACTCTGCTATAGCACACTCTTTTAGATTCATCCGTTTCCTACATGTGATTTGCAAGTAAACCATTACACTGGAAAGGGCATCGAATCTATCTCATGCATCTTGTAACCTTAGTATTGTGGGAAGAATACTAACATAACTCATGGTTATGTAGACAAGAATACAAAATCTCAATCGCTATAACTCTACTAAAGTAGCCTACTATTTCGAAAGATAGAATAAGTAGAATAGAAGAATTTCCATAAAAGTCATAACTCCTACTAACCTTTTGTCGATGAAGAATATTTGATGTCTTCTTTATATTCACTGTCTTCGTCTTCAAGGTCTCTTCTACTTTGTCTATATCCAAATTCCGAAATCTAAACTCTAGTAGGCTAAATCAAGAATTGTGTTTTGACACCTAAAACTGACAACCAGCTTGACATACCAACGCTAGTGGGTTTGACCAGAAAATGCCCTAACAATCTCCCCCTTTGTCAATTTTAGTGACAAAACCAATTTACATATGGATTCAAAAGATATACAATAAAGATCTAACCCAGATGTATATTGATTTCTTGAATTCTTCAACTTCTCTTTTGAGTCTTGATGTGTTCGTTTAACTCATGTTGAAAAATTCTAGACAGCACCACAACATGTCCATCTCAAACAACCACAAAGGTACGCTCGAGCTTACATGGGTTAATATGCTAATCCCACATGTTGTTTGTGCAAAGAGTAAGAATCAGAGCAACTTTAAAGTCTGTGTACCAAAACTTATAAAGTGATTCTACTCATTCTTGATATGAAGCTCCCCCTTAATGTTTATACCTCTTTTTGCCAGATTGGTATGAAGCCCAATATTTACTCCCCCTTACTTGATACTTTCGAAAAAGTACATAAGTAAACAATAGGGTGTTCTCCCCTTATGGTTATGAACCACAAGAACAAGAAACCATATGTATTATCCCCCTATTTGTCACAAAAATATGACAAACTAGTTGAGACTTAGGGTTTCAAGCCTATAGAGATAGTTATGTCAAGGATGTACTGGCATATCAAGTTTAAGATGACATAACTAGGAAATCAGAACGAGGATTTCGAAATTGATTCATCTTTGGAAAAATATAGATACACTTTTCTCCTAATATTCCACATCCACGCTCCCCAAAAAGACTTGTTATTAAGCGCGAGCTCATTTAAGAACTCTCCCCCATGTGGTGTTATTCAACAAAGAACAACTACAAGCCTAACTTGGACAAACAAATTAATGTATCCAGTTTTCTTTGTTTACAATCTCCTTTCCATTGCCAATTTCTTGGAAAAGAGTATATGATTTTGAGCTTGTGGAAATCCTAAAAATCATATAATCAAAAGTTTCTTGATCGTAAGAAAAAGCATAACTTTTGTAACATGACATAACTTTGCATCACTACGAAGTAATGGAAAAAGCTATGTATTGCAATAAGATTGAGGTAGACAAATAAAGTATTACAAACATCATTAATAATTATCTAAAAAGAACTTTTATTAATGAAATAAAGTAGTACATGCTGAAAAACTCTAAAAATCATGAAAAGGCAAACTATTAGTATGAAGGCACGATAACAAAGTTGTCTGACCTCAACTTTTGTCTTCACAGTCTCGAGATATGACTTCATCAAAGAATTGATCTATGCTGCGTGCAGTATTCCTACTATCTTCTTCGGAAAGACCAGTTAAAGCACGTAACAATGATGTATAATGAGCAAAGCTATTTCTGAAGCGTTGGGCTTTGACTTCATGAAACATAGCTTTCTTCCTTACGTAATCGATTTTATACAGAAAGTACTTCCTCATTTGAGTGAATTCATCAATTGTTTCTCTCGAGTTAATAGAATGAGTCTCTGGATTAGGAAACTTATGGATGTAATCCAAGATTTCTGCAGGAGTCCTCTTTCTCTTGCGTGTAATCCCTTCACAGAGCTCAACTTTCACAGCTTCACTTTTACAACTCCTCGTAACACTCCTTGTAATATGAGTCATCTTTGTGTATGACTTCCAGGATGTATGAATATATATGTATGTATATACATATATATATATATATATCTTTCAAGGTAATCTTCCAGAAATTGCGACGCGGACGGTTCACGAAGCGGTTCGCATACTGAAACACCAAACTCTGACGATTAGAGTTTATACAGTCTGTAAACACAAATTTCCATGGAGTAAAACTCTTTGAGAAATATGTTTATAGTATTTCTACTAGTGACTTGAACAACCACAATACCAGAAACGAATTCCTGATATCAACTGCATGCCTCGCACATACAAGTCATAATGTGAGGATGCATCCCCAATTTGCACTTAAGCAGTTGGAGTGTGAGTAATAAACTCACACGGGGTGTTGATTGTAGAGTGGTTGCTAGAGATTGATTCGGGCTGAGAGTTTTTCTTACCCTTTTCATTTCCACTTGAACTTTTCACGTTTTTCAACGCTTCCTTGAATTTCTTCATGGCTTTGTCCATTCTATCCATGTCGGCATGGAGCTTATTTACAACTCGCATGTTTCCCTTAAGATGCCGACACCTTCCTTGGACATGTCCAGATTTTCCACAGTACTGGCAGCTCTTGGAAGGTTTCTCATCCCGGGTTTTAGCTTTCTCAGGTACACCCTGGTTTTTTCCATTAAATGGAGGACTGGATTCAGCCATAATGAAAGTACTGTTATTGATGTATGTGTTACTATTGTACCCTAACCCATTGGTGTTTCCAAAGGCTTTTTGACCAAATAACATTGCTGCTACTTTATCTGAGATACCAGATAGTCTTTGGAGATCATTCTTTAGGGCATCAATTTATTTATCTTTAAGCGATAAAGTTGAGGAGAGATCACTACTTAATTTCTCAAGTTCATGATTTTTCAGGAGAAGGGTTTTCTCTACCTTTTCAAGATCAAATTTCAACTGAATGTTTTCTTGAAATAGGTCCTTGCTTTTACTGATCAACTTATGAATTAAGTCGTCAGCTTCATCTGAAGTATCTGCCATTAAGGCAATTTCTTCATGATCAAGTTCAAATTCATGTTGGTCAGACATATCATCGAACCGAGCTGAGAGCGCATTATTCCTTTTATGGTATTCCTTACTAGGGCATATGTCTTTCATGTGTCCAAAGCCTCGACACTTGAAACATTGCACATCATCAAGATCATCCTCATCCCGATCAGGATTAGGTTTCAATGCTGGTAAGGATCCACTACTCCTGAATCGCCTGTCTCTCCTAGATCTGAAAAGATCTTTGAGTTGTTGTGTAATCAGAGACAGTTTAGTTTCCACTTCTTCATTGTCAAGGTATTCACACTCATCAGCCCATGACAATTTTTGTGGAGAGGATGTGCACGGAGTGCTTACAGCTTCAAAAGCGATATATTTCTTTTCATCTTTTCGCTCATGATCGAAGATCTTTAACTTAGCAACAAGGCCACTTCTTGCTATGTCTAAGCCGTGAACTTGTTGGATGGCATGTTTCTTTGATTCGTACCTTGAGGTAATGAACTCAGAATTTTACACACAATGTCCCTTTCTGGAATAACTTTTCCTAAGGTGTGACATGCATTCATTATCTCAGACAATTTGTGGTTAAATTCTTCAAAGGTATCATCCTCAAGCATTCGAAGGTTTTCCCAGTCAGACATGAGGTTATGAAGTCTAGCTTCTTTCTCGGTTGAATTCCCTTCGAACACGGTCCTTAATCTATCCCAAGCCTCTTGGGAGGTTTCACATGTGGGCACGTGATGGAAAAGATCAGGTACTGCATGAATGATAGCGTTTAGCCCATCATAGTTTTGCCTGGCGGCTTGACTTTCCAGGTCACTGTATTTACCAATGTCTTTGGGGACAGAATAACCTTCTACCAGGTGTTGATGGTGGTTTTTGGCGACGAGGTCACAAGAGTAATTTCGCATCAATTTCTGGCGACCTGGAATAGCTCGAGATAAGGTATGAATTTATTTTTACAGTAGGGATAAGATATTTGGTTGCTATTAGCCATATTTTAATATCTCGCGACCCTAGCCTAGTAGCATGGTCCATATCCCTAGCCTATGTATTAAAATACCTATGCATACACATTAGCCTAGCTCATGCTCAAGCCAAAACCCTAGGTGCTTCACGCCACTCCATGGCATACTCTGGAAGTGCACGGCATTGGCCATGCCTAAAACCTTGGATGTGCACGGCGTTGGCCATGCTCAAATATTGGCCACGCCTAAACTTTGGCCAAGCCTAGATTTTGGATAGGCACGGCATTGGCCATGTCCAAACATTGGCCACGCCTAAACTTTGGCCATGCTCAAACATTGGCCACGTCTAAACTTTGGCCATGCTTGAACTTTGGATAGGCACGGCATTGGCCATGCCCAAACATTGGCCACGCCTAAGATTTGGCCATGCCCAATCTTTGGATGCCCACGGCATTCCCCTTGGCTCTTCTTTGGGTGCCCACGCATCCTCCCTTGGCCTGTTTTTGGACGCCCATGGCTGTCCCCTTCTTTAGTTTTTGGGTGTCCATACTTATGGCTCGCCTTAATCTTTGGATGCCCATGGCATCACCCTTGCTCAACTACTTGGGGGCCCTTGCGCCACCCCTCGCCTTAGTTTTGGATGCCCATGCATCCACTCCTTGCTTTAATATTGGATGCCCACGCATCCTTACCTTTGTCCACGGCCATGCCCTAGGTCATTCCTTGGAGCCCCATGATTACGCCTTGGCCAAACTCTTGGAGGTCCAAGATTATGCCTTGGCCAAATATTGGAGGCCTCATAATCATGCTTAGCCTAATTTATGGGGGCCTTATAGTTGGCTCTCGCCTAATTCGTGGGGGTCTTATTGTTTTCCCTCACTTGTACTTATGGAGGTCCATGATCATTATCTTCCCCTCACGGCTATCCGTGCCTCCTTTGAGATAGAGTTCATCTTTTCCTAGCCTCCCCTATTTATGGGTCCCACTGATCCAAATCCTAGAGGATTATGGATTTTATTAAGTCCATAATACTCTAGTTTCCTAATCAAATTCGGAAATCTGGCAGTTCAGCTCACGTATTTCCTCATGGCGTGATTTTTACAGCCCAATCCGTGAAGAATTAGGAGGCGCTTCCTTCACGAAATATTTTCTTCTGTGAATTTCCTATAACATACTAAAAATTCAGATTTTTATCTAATATAGGCTGGCCTGGGCGATTTTATCAATGGACAACATGCAAACTGTCCAGAAATCCGAAAATAACATAAATGTTGTGGCTCATCCTTTACGCCTTATGCCTAACTTCTCAATAAGATTATTATACCATGCAACATGGCTTATTATAATTATTGTGGCCTATCTTTAGGTCTTGTATTGGCAATGCTTATGCATTCTTGATGATGGCTACGCTGTGATAGCATCATTCGTCTGTTTTTCCTGATTATGGACTTGCTTTTATAATCAGTGCTATAATTCCTAATCATGGCTCATGGCTATGAATTATATTATTTTGGACATTCATATGTCTTTATTACTCAGAGAATTGGTGCATTACATGCCACGAGCCAATTTCTCATATTTATGGCAAACCAAAAGTCGTATTTACTTGACTATTGCCACAGAGAGTTGCTGAAATCCTCTCGGTCTAAATGGCGATTGCATAGCTCAATCCTTAGACCTATCTTATCTTATCTAAATGGCGGTTGCTAGCTCAACCCTTAGATTTATCTCATTGGTTTAAATGGCGATTGCCCGGCTCAATCCTTAAACCAAAACCTAAAAGAGATACACAAGCTTATCGCTTAATCTCTATCTTTACGCAAAAGTCCTGAGTTTACCAGTAATTGGTACGACTTTGCACTTAGTCAGCTTTGACTTAACAAATATTCAATCTTTAACAAATCTTACGAGAATCAAGTAAGTTACATGGGGGGATATACTTTAGGGTTTTGGTTTGGCGGTCTACGACACGTGTGATTGCAACGGCTCAATCACTTAACGAGAAAGAAACTAAGTCGTGTGAACGTTGCTGAGAAGATGGGATAAGGTAGTGGGTTGTTAGTCTTCCCTAATATTAGGCGCAAGATTCTTAACAACTGACCCCACTCGTTCCTCACTCCCACTCTTCCACTTCTTCCACTTCTTACGAGATCAGTTGGAAATATATTGCTATAAATAGGTCACTCGACCAGTTTGGATAAGAACAAGTTCAGCAAGAACAAATAGTTTAATTCAGTGCAAATATAATCAAGTCTATCTTATCGATAATTGATTAACTCTTCTCACTCAGCATTTAATATCTAGTGAGAACTGAATATCCATCCTTCTCTAGCAATCATATCAACAACATCACAGAAAATCATAGCAATTCTCTGATCTCATCTTTCTCTGCTTCCCTCCCTAAACCAACCCTAAAATCCTCTTCTTGTAACTGAAGCAATACTCGAACGGCCATTTCTTGGTTTAGGTGAGTCTTGTTCGATCTTGACCTCTCGAATTCAATTACAATCTCTTATTACATCATTACACTTTATACTTTACCCCTCAAATTCTCTTTATTGTTTTACACCTAAAACATTTGGCGACCACAGTGGGAGGTCATTATCTCGGTTTTAAGAAGATATGGTTGAAACCAGGAGGCAGAGTTCAGAGAATACCAATTCTCCAAATATCACTAGTGGTCCCACAACCTCATCCATTATGAGTGGGGCTACAAATCCTAGGGTTAGTGGCGCCATGGCCTCTGCTAGCCCCACCATGCAAGACGTGAATCCCATCACGTCCCAGAACCCTAATCTCATATCCGCCTCAACTCAAGTGGGGCCAACCCAAACCGTGAGCCCTATCACTACTCAAAACCCTAATTTTGCTTCTGCCTCAACCCAGAGGGGGCCAACCTCATCCCCTCTCTCCTTGGGCGTGTCAACTCCTCTGGTGGGTTCCACCACGCCAACCCTATCCCAAATCACGTCCCCCCTATCTCATATGGTGGGGACCACCAACACCACTATCTCTCCTACCCCTTACACTCCTATCTCAAGCCGCACAGAAGCTTTTCTCTTTGGGCCCCGCATACACTACGCCACAGGGCCTGATTCCCAACGTTTTTTTTTTCGCATCTGCAACGTTAATAGCCGTTGCGCACGTGGCAACGTCAAATAACGTTGCGCAATTTTTTTTTAACGTTGCTGTAAATATTTTTTTTATTATTAATTAAGCAACGTTATTAACGTTGCCAATAACGTTGCGCCTTCAAGGGCTTATATGTCTTTTTACTGGAAAATAGATTTTCCTTTATTATATTTCGGTTTACCTTTATATTTTCTTTTCCTTCGCCTTATCTTACCATCGAGAGAACTCAGAGAGAAAAAAGGGAGAAAAGAGGGGAGAAAAGAGGGAAGAAAACTTTCGATCGGTACCTCAAAATCTGAAAGCCAGAGAGGGGAAAGAGGGGATCGATACCTGTTTTA
>JAJJMA010124406.1:0-10220 GCA_023529015.1 Papaver nudicaule | reverse complement strand
TTGCCCTCATAGACTTCAATACACTCCGCCAGGAGTGATGCTATGGCGTAGACGGATTAGCACACCAGCGGAACCTCCGATGTGATGCTACAGCAAAGGGGACCTTATTTCCTTACAGACACTTACAGATCAACAAGTAACACGACTGGTCTTACAACTAGCCTGGGTTGGACTAACCATTGCGATAAGGGCATTCACTCGATGGCAATAAGCTTTCGGCATAAGAGGTCTTGGCTCTTAGCTGATTTATTAATTTGGGCATTGTGCCTTTATTGATGGCACTTGGCCTTAGTACCTGATCAGGGTTTTGTATGACTTTTATTGCCTTGGGCATCTGTGCCTCTGCATTTGGCTTTTATAGCCTGCGACTGAGTACTTTGCCTCAGCTGTTGTGCTCTTGGAGCTTTTAAAATTCTATCTATCACTAGAGTTAGATTACTCAATGAGTGAAAGTGTAAATGACTCAATGATTTGTTAACGGGGTTCGGCGCATGATAGCAAACCTACGTCCCCGGATCTTATTTGCTGCTATTTTACACGAGCTAATAAGATTTCTTGGGTATTATGCCCGCCCAAGACTTCGGAATTTACATGGTATCCCTCAAGGATAGTACTTCTTAAGGAACCTGGCGTTCCAAGGATGTTCGAGTTGCACGCCATGCTCATCAATCAGTACATACGCTCCTGGTCCAGCCACTCTTTTGACGACGTAAGGGCCATCCCATACAGGTTCCAGCTTTCTGCACCCCTCTCGCTGAGATGGAGGAACTTCTCGGAGCACCAGCTCGCCGGGAGTATATTCTCTTGGAATCACTCGCTTGTTATATTCTCTTGCTAAACGCCGATGATAATTCTCCATGTGGGTAAGGGCGATCAATCGCTGCTCTTCTAAGTCATCTAACTTTGCTAGGATTAAATCTGTATTCAGATTTTTTTCCCATGCCTCATGCTTTGTAGTTGGTAAAATTACTTCAGATGGAAGTACTGCCTCGGCGCCGAAAGTGAGCAGGAAAGGAGATGCCCCAGTTGCTTCTCGAACCGTAGTTCTATATGACCACAAGACATTGTGCAAATGCTCACACCATGCCTTTTTGTGCTTTTCCAATCTTTTCTTCAGTCCCATTCCAATAGTCTTATTGGTGGCTTCTGCTTGGCCATTACTCTGAGGGTATAAGGGAGTTGATTTTCCCAGTTTGACACTGTAATGGGCGAGTAGCTTTCTTATGTTGTCGCCAACCAGCTCTTTCCCATTATCAGTACATATCTCCGCCGGTACACCAAATCTGCAAAATATGTTCTCCCAGATAAATGTGAATACTTCTTGTCCTGTTTTCTTCCTGATAGCTTTAGCTTCACACCATTTAGTGAAATAATCCGTTGCCACAATAATATATTTCCGCTGTCCGGAACCTGTGGTTAGTGGACCAATAATATCAATACCCCACTTGGCGAATGGCCAAGGGCTAAGCACTGAATTCAAAGATGTTGCCGGCGCTTTAATTCTTCTTCCATACAGCTGGCACGGTTTGCATCGCTGAACATATTCCTTTGCATCTTTATTCATCCAAGGCCAGTAATATCCTTGCATTCTGACCTTCAAGGCTAGAGCTCTTTGGCCACCATGATTTCCACAGTCTCCTTCATGAATCTCCTTTAATAATTTATTACCTTCCTCCCTTGATACACATCGCAGAAGTGGTCCAGAGAATGACCGGCGATATAAGATTCCATCTCGGAGTTCGTAGTTCGCCGAGCGACTGATGATCTGATGAGCCAAGATTTGATTTCCTGGTAAGGTTAAGTGGTCTAAATAGTACTGTATCAGCGATCTCCAATCTGTTTCTGCTGATTCTTCGACACTTGTTGTTAATACTTCC
This sequence comes from Papaver nudicaule, assembly GCA_023529015.1. NCBI lineage: Eukaryota > Viridiplantae > Streptophyta > Magnoliopsida > Ranunculales > Papaveraceae > Papaver > Papaver nudicaule. The sequence continues at coordinate 8,343 of JAJJMA010124406.1, read as the reverse complement.
CATTGCCTTGGTGCTGTTACTGATGGCTGCATTACCCTTTCAATAGCTATTGAAGGAACATCTGGGTCCGTCATCATTGAGGAGATAAACGCCAATGCATCGGCGTGCCTATTATCTTTTCTACAGATGTGGCGAAACTTGATACCAGTAATCCTCTGGGCGTACTCCCTAGCAAGTTTTAGGTATTTCTGCATAGATGGGTCTGCTGTCTGATATCGTCCAGATATTTGTCGAATCACCAGCTGGGAATCGCTTGTCAATCTAACATTGCTAACTTTCATTTCGATGAGTATCCGCATTGCATGAATGACTGCTTCATACTCTGCCTCATTGTTAGTCGCCGGGAATTCTAATCTCAGCGAGTGTACAATCTTTGCTCCTTTTGGCGAGATAAGAACAACTCCAATTCCATTTCCTTCTTTATTTGACGAACCATCTACATAGACCTCCCATCCCTCAGGACCGCACTTCAATAAATCTGGTACTTCATGCTCTTGCTCATCCAAGGAGGATGGGATTTCATCTATCTCTTCTTCTTCATCAATTGGAAAGTCGGCGAGGAAATCTGCTATAACTTGAGACCGCTGAGCTGTGCGTATTTCATATTGGACGCCGAACTGTTCAATCTGCTGATTCCACTTGGCGATGCGTCCCACTCGCTGAGAGCTGTGTAGGATAGACTCTATTGGAGTTTTTGTGAGGACCACAATGGGGTGAGCATGAAAATATGGACGCAATCGCTGAGATGCAAAAACCAAGGCCAGAATCAGCTGCTCTATTTTGGTATAATTCTTCTCTGCTCCTTGTAACGTTCGACTGATATAGTATATAGGTGTTTCTCCACCTTTGGTTCTTACAAGCACTGCACTTATGGCAAAAGGTGTTGCGGCGAGATATACTCTGAGTTCCTCGCCGTGCTCGGGTGGCTGAATTGCTGGGAGGGTGGCGAGATACTTTTTAATACCCTGAAATGCAGCTTCATGTGCCTCAGTCCAGTTGAACTTTTCTCCTTTCTTCAATGTCTGGAAAAACAGCTTGCATTTATCGGAGAATCTGGAGATGAATCTGTTGAGGGACGCCAAGGTCCCATTGAGTCGCATAACATCTTTTACAGTAACCGGCGAGGGCATCTCTATGATTGCTTTGACTTTGGCCTGATCAGCTTCTACTCCTTTCTTGGTGACGACATATCCCAAAAACTTTCCTGAAGTTACGCCGAAAACACATTTTGCTGGATTGATTTTTAACTTAGTAACACGCATATGATTAAATATTTCTCTGAGGTCTTCTACATGAGTCTGCTTCCTCTTGCTTTTGACGAGCATGTCGTCGACATAGACTTCCATTGTCCTCCCTACCCATTTCTCAAACATTTTCTGTGCCATCTCTTGATAAGTAGCGCCAGCATTCTTCAATCCAAACGGCATCCGAGTGTAACAAAATAACCCCTTAGTGGAGAAGAAGGTTGTATGCTTCTGATCTTCCTCCGCCAAAGGTATCTGGTTATACCCTGAGTAACCATCCATAAATGACAGCAACTCATGACCTGATGTAGCGTCCACAGTCTGGTCAATACTCGGCAATGGGAAACTATTCTTGGGACAGGCTCTGTTAAGGTCACTGAAATCAATGCAAATCCTTACTCCCTTGTTCTTCTTTGGCACCACAACCATGTTGGCTATCCACTGTGGATATTGTACTGGTCTTATTATACCAGACGCTCTCATTTTGTCAATTTCTGCCTCCACAGCCTCCTTATAAGCTGGGGCCAATTTCCTTATTCTTTGCCTAAATGGTCTGACCTTTGGATCAATATCGAGTTTGTGACATGCTATCGACGGATCAATCCCTGGCATCTCGTTCATGCCCCAAGCAAAGACATCAACATACTCCTTAAGTAGTGCTAGTAACTTCGCCGACTCGTCTTCAGTTAGAAGAGTACCAATCTTTACCATCTTTGGCTCCTGTTCATCGCCGATATTAACATCCTTAGTAGGTTCCACCGCCGTGAAATGTAACTCTGGTTCTCCCATTGGCGATGGTTCCTTTAATTGCTATAAGGTCTTGTTCTCAGATTTCGCCGAGTCTTCTACTGAATTTACTGACTGCACATATGTGGTCGGGTTGGCGATGAGGTTTAGAATTTCTTGCTCCTTAATTGCTTCCTTGCCGAGCTTCTTTTTCTCTGCCATTTTCACCTTTCGATTTTCTCGCATTTGCACATCCGCCGAATTGCACGCCTTGGCCACTGATAAATCTCCAACATACTCGGCGACTCCAAAGGGTGTGGGAAACCTTAGGCGCTGATGATAAGTAGAAGGGACTCCCTTTAAACTGTGGAGCCATGGTCTCCCCAGAATTGCTGCATACGGCGAGTCAACGTCCACAATGGAAAGAGTAGTATTCAAGAAATACTCGTCGCAGATTTTCACTTTTAACTCAATTTCGCCTTTAGGCTTAGATGCGATGCCATTAAACCCATAAATGTTATAGGAGGATACCGTCGGCGAGGGTATTTTCTTATCTTTCGCTCTCATCGCCTCAAAGGCAGTGTTAAAGAGGATATCCACAGAACTTCCCGGATCAATAAGCACCTTTGGCAGCCTGAATCCTTCCATCTGAATAGTGAGGACCAGCGGATTGTTATGATTTCTTCCTTCTGGTGGAATCTCTTGGGCTGAAAACCCAACACATGCTTTCATCCACTCCTGCAGCGGCTCCTGCTTAGCGGCGACACTACAGATCTCATTTCCCATTCTATCTCGCTTATGGACTCGAGACATAACATTATCATGAAATTCGTCCCGGGTAATTTTCGAATGCACAATGGAAAAGCAATCTAATTCCAGCAAATCTCGCTCAACCTTAACCTCGTACACATTTGGAGTGTGAACTGGGATGGCTTGAATTGGCTGGACCATGAGAGGAGGTGGCGGTGGCAATTCTAGGAAATCCTGAAATTTCCCCATACGGACAAATCGATGGACTTCTTGCTGTACGCAGGTACAATTCTCAGTTGTATGGCCATGAAACTGGTGAAATTGACAGAATGAATTGGTATTAGCTGGCGGGACCCTTGGGTTTCCTCTGTTATAAGGGTAGCGGATTTCATCCCTACAATTTGAACTTTCAATCTGACCAAATGCATCTGTATAAGAAACACGTAACTTGGGCAAAGTAGCATCTTGGGAAGGTTGCTGGTTGCCTCTGCCAAACTTTCTGTTATCCCCATTATATCTTCTGTCTCCATTCCCATTTCGCCGATTATCTCTTCCTCCTCGTCCATAATTTCCTCCCCTGTTATCTTGTTTATCTCGCCCATCCTGATTTGCTCGCTTCTGAGAATTCCAATGCTGCTCGGCGGTAACCTGCTGCTTTCCTGCCTCGGAGACTACTATCGCCGAAGAGGGATTCTGTGCCAACTTCCTTTGTTCTGCCTTCAACCATTCTTTCTTGATTTCTTCTTGATCTTCCGGCGATAAACTATTGATCGAGTGAATTTGTTTTGCTCTTTCCTTCTTTAGTTGCAACTCCTCTTCTCTGATTTCTTCGAAACTTAACCATTCATCTTGCATTGCTCTCAAGGTCAGTAAGTCCTGTGGCATGTTCCAAAACAACTTCTGGTACAACTGGTCAGTAGTCTCCATAGCGCTAAGAAATGATCTTATTTTCTCCTTTTCTGAAACTTCTGATCCTACCTCGCCGCTTGCTTTTCTCCATCTTGTAATAAAAACTTTATAAGTCTCCGAGGGTCTTCTCTTAACGTTGAATAATCTTTCCACACCGGGCCGGCCTCTATTATTCTGAATAAAAGCATGCAGGAATCTGCTTTCTAGCTTCTCAAAGGATTTGATTTTTCCTTCTTCTAGCCCATCAAACCAGGCTAGGGCTTCGTCCTTCAGAGTAGCAGGGAATGCCATACACATTATCGGGTCTGATCCTACCCAAGCCGCCATATCTCGCCTATAAGCTCTTGAGTGCTGTGTAGGGTCTCCCGTTCCATCATAAATGGAGGTGAATTTAGGTGTAGAATACTTGGGAGACACGAACCCATATGTAATACAATCATGAAAGGGTGTTTTCTGTGCTTCTATAAGTGCGACCTTATACCTTGATTCCCTCGAAGATCCACTCAATGCTTCCACCTTACTTTTTAGTCGGCGTAGGTCCTCCTTCATCTCCTTATTAACTTTATGTCGTCGCTTAGAGCTGCTACGATCTTTATCCTTTCCAGGCAAATCTATCCTTCTACCTCTTTCGTCATACTTCGCCGATGAGTCTGAAATTTCCGTTGAGCTGGTCCCGCTCTTCTCATGTCGGCGGGATGAATGAGTATGAGAATGAGACTCATGGCGAGATGAATGAGTATGGGACCCATGGCGAGATGAATGGGTATGGGACCCATGGCGAGATGAATGGGTATGGCGAGTTGACTGCGAGTGGGACCCCTGACCTTTGTTCTGTGCCGCCATCAACTCTCTATGACTCTGAAGTACTGTCTCCATTTGCAATTGCATTTGCCTCTCGAACTGATTAGCCTGCCTGTTGTTGGCCTCAAGAATTTGCCTCAGCAATGTTTCTGTGGTATTTGTGGATCCAGTATTATCTGCTATCACTACTGGGCGAGTTACAGTTGCTCCTGGCACTAATACTGCACCATTTCTACTGGCCGCCTGTGGGGTTTCTGCTACCACCGCTGGAACCTCCTCTACTGCATGAAGTGCTTCTCCGACGACATCCTGTACTAATTGCTGCTGAATGTTGGTCGCCTGTGTAGTTGCATTCTGAGCTACTCCCCCTGCATTCGATGTTTCCCCGAAGGTAAATCTTCTTCCGCCAATCTGCTCACCATGAGCGTTTGCTTCTATTACGCTACTGATTCTTGTTAGCATTGGATTAGGTTCGGGCGACCTTTCTGCATTCTCAAAACGAGTGACATCCTCCATGTAAACTTCTTCTTGGCGAGTCATTTGTTGGATAGGTGATCGGCGAGATGAGCTTGCCACATTAGGATCCACTGGTCCTGCTAGTTCCATTGCTCTGCTTCTAGTGTTGCGACCACTGGGTAGTGCCGCTGGTGTAGGAAGTATAGGGTGTCGAGGAGGCCTACCCGCTGGGGCTTTATCGCTTCTTCCTCTGGGACCCATTCGCCGAGGTACTGTAAAAGAAGACAAACACACTTCCTGACAGTATTGCTCTGTTAGTACTGTGGGTAAATGCCAAATAAGTTAGTTGGATTACTTTTCAGAATATTGATGACTGAAATACAAAAGGAGCAACTTTGTATCACGTGACGGGCAGATAATGACCTAAGCATGACAAAAATTGCAAAACAACCTATGTGGCTATGATTTTGAAATCAAAATGATTGTACGGCCAATATCTTGGAAAACAGCCTAGCAGGGTTTTAAGATGAAATTTTCTTTATGAAACCGAGGTTTACACCAACTACCAGAACTAACATTTTCCTTACCAGAAAATATATATCTATATTTGAAAATTCCTACCCAAAACAGCAATTTTCTTTATAAACGACTAATTTTCTTACTGCTCATGTGAGAAAAGTGAAATTTGTGATGCAATTGTCTCAGCAGGCCGATTAATCATTTTTTATAAGCATACTAGTACTCCACACAGCATGATGTCCTTAAATGGTAAAAATGTTCATCGAGATTCTAAATTCATCATCATAGCATACTAAAAATACTCTAATGCTTTCTAATTTTAATAACACTGTGCAAGAGAATCTTTTATAACGAGTTACCTATCATACCATGTATAGCAAAACAAAAGCAAAATCATGAAGAAATGTCATATGGTGAGCAGAACATCCCAAAATAGTATGAAACTTTCGCTGCAATATAACGGCGAGCTCTAGAGGTCTAATGCTATACCATATATAGAAAAACAAAGAACATACAGTAACATCTCAACTCGTACTCAGAATCAGAGAAAACATGGATGAGCTAAAACTCATGAAGAATCAATAAGAAATTCTATATATAGCGAGTAAAGGTAACTGAGATAGTACCGACGAGTTGCTATGCGTGTGATTCATACCATATATGGAAAGAAAAGAACATCAATAAATCATACCAACAAATCAAGGAAACACAAGTTCAAAACCTTTTCCAGCGCCAAAATGTAACTGTGTAAAATCCCAATGGTTAGATCTTACACAGTACACCCAAATATGATACACTCACATACACACAATCATTCCCAAAGCATACATCCATACAACAATCATAAGAGATATAAAAGAGATAAGAGTTAGAGTTACTTGACAAGGTGATTTACTTGGTTCGCCCATAATAAGGACTACATCCAAGGGTTCCACTAGTATAAGTATGATTACAACATTCCATTACCTTGCTAATCTTCTATGTTTAGTTCCTTGAATAAGAACCTTAACTTTAGTCTTGGGCTGTAGAGAGCAAGTATGATACTTTCCCTCTCTCCAGACCAATCCCAAATGTGTCCAACCCCTTTCTCAGCTGGGTTAGTTCACTATTTATAGACCTTTTACATAGTGGTGAATAGCTAATACGAACAAAGTTAGACTGACACTATTTGTCATGACTCGCCGACACATATACCTCGGCGAGTTCATTCCGTACTTAACAAACATAGACGAGAGAATCTTCTTGGAGATTATGTTGATGACGCGTCCTCCACTGAGTCAACCAGTCAACCTGACAATATATCCGTTCTGACCTCTCTTAAATGCTCACCTAAATTTCACCTAACTATCACCTAACTCTGGCGATAGGTCTTATACTCGTTGACACCCTGCTCGCTGATACCCTACTCGTTGGTACCTTACTCGCTGATTCTTATGTCGCCCGTCTTGTTACTCGCTGATCCAGGACATCTCAGCTGCATTCTTTTTAGACAGCAGCCCATCTAGGATGCTTTTATATCGGGTAGGTATTTTCTACCCTTACATTTTGCCTCTTTCATCTCCTAAGACTTTAGTCGCCGGGGATGAAACTTCCATACTCGCCGAAAATACCGCCCCACGTTCTCCACTAGCCTTTCTTCACGCCACACGTCCGCTAGCATGCATCGGTTACTCCACGTGTCTTCCATGCGTAGCTTCACTTTACGACTGGTAACCGTTTTCGCCCATTACTTCCATTACTCCACTACAGCTCATAACCGTTATCGCCGGTTACTCTCCCCTACACTCATATAAATACGCGGCTCTACATCTGCTTCTTCCTTTACGAGTTATTTTTTTCTAAAACCCTAAGCCTTCTGCTACTGCCTTTCTCACATGAACCTTTCATCTTCTTCCTCTCTTTTCACAGTCTTGAGGTTTCCTTTATCCTTTGAGTAACTGCTATTTCTTTCTCTTTTCTTTGCTTCACAACGATTTCCTCTTTTCTTTACGCTGATTTCTGCTACAGATCTTTTTTTCTCCCTTTTCCGTCACCAATAACCGCCATTCTTCATCTTCTCCGGCTAACTTTCCACCGGAAACCACCATTCTTCATCTTCTCCGGCACCTTTAAGCTGCTTTAATGGCTCCAAAACCCTCCAGATCTAAGAGCACAACTAGCAAAACAAAGTCTACTGACCCAAAGGTGCCACACTGGAATACCGATTGGCCTGGCTATTGTGCTCATTACAAGGTAGAATACCTCAACCCCAAAATCCATTCCCTGCCTGAGACAAAGAAGGCATCTGATCTATTATCTGTCGACGATCTTCTTCGATCCGAGACAAGTAATACCTGGGCAACTGTCGCCTTTGGTCAGCTGAAGGCTGGGCTAAAGTTTCCTCTTTACAACCCGAGTAATACTTTTATCGTTGATCTTCTTGCGGCGATTAACAGAAGTCCCTTCCAACTAACGGGTAATGCTATCCGAGTGATGAATGAATGGAGCCTGCGCCGAGAAGGCAAAACAAACTATCCCTTGCTCGCCAACCTGGAAGCTCACAAACCTGAGGAGTTTACTTTGAAGAATTTTCTTGAACAATATTCTGTGGCTTCTTGCAACAGAAAAACTGACCCTTGGGCTGTTCGATTTGCCCCCAAACCTGCTACAGTCTTGTTACTCGCCGACGTCGAGATCACCAGTACTAAGGACAAACCATCCGTTCGTCACAGCTCTGAGGGCGACTTTTCCAATCTTCCTTGTCTCGTCGACGGTCCTTGGTTACTCGGCTGGGAGGATGAGGAAAAAACCAAAATCCGAGAGGCTTTCTTGCCTGAGCACTCCCACCTTGCCAAGCATACATTCTGGAATGTAGTCTGGCCTGATGCTGACAAATATGCCAAGGATGAGGATGGCAAATTTCTCAGGACAGAAGATAAAGGCTACGTCAAACTTTCGG
>JAJJMA010124402.1:0-11041 GCA_023529015.1 Papaver nudicaule | reverse complement strand
TTATCTCTTAGGTGGACTTGTATATCACGAAATATCTTTTGTGGTCCATCTAACGATCCTCAATGAGTCAATAAAATAAAGATTATCTCAGGTCTGTTGGATTCTATCTTGAAGTGTTTTTGAGCTAACAAAACACTTGGCAGATAAACTTAAAAAGAATTCCAATTGAGATTAATCTGTATTACTTGGTTGGCAAGTTTAGGGTTTCCTTAACTTGTGGGACAAGTAATTGATTGCTTAATTCCAAAGCAACCTATCTTATTGAGTGCTATAAATAGAGGTGTCTACGGACAAATACCGCAAGCATCAAGCATACGTGAAGGTTCTTAGGGAAGTGATCGTAAACTCTTTTCACTTCGGTGAACGCTTGTTGTGGTATAGTCATCCTCTATAGGTTGCAGCTCCTCTGGGAACTCCCTACGACTATAAAAGACTTCTCTTGAGAGTTGGGAAGCACAGGTAGGAGATTGAGACCATATTTGGTTGAAATCAGATTAACCTGTAACCTTGGTAACCTGATCACGTTCTTGTCCATTCCATAGTCCGTCTCTTCTACTATACGGCTATTCAAGAACTGATACGTTACACACAGGTTTGAAAGGTAGCAACGCACGGCTGCAGTCGGTGTTGTAAGACCTAGTTAGCTCCGGTTGTACAAGTTTCTTAACTGATTCTTCGTGTACAACTGAGGTAGAGACAAATTGGGCATAGCTTACTCGATTTACTTGTCAGCCCTGATTTGTAAAGTAGATTTCCGTATGACCTGGAGCAATCCGAAGGAAGTCAACTTGTGTATGATAAACTGATAGAGGACAGTTAGATCATACGTCAACAATTAGGTTGCAAAGCCAGTATTGCTGACACAAGCCTTTGACAGCGGTCAAAGCAACTCCTAGGCCTGTAAAGGACGTCAGCTGGGGGAATCAAGTGTGTGACGATCTGTGGGGGATCTAGAGACGTAAGGAGTGCGACAGTAGCCAATTCGTTTGGAGGGTTTGAGTTGGTCTCTGCTACATCCCAGACCGAAGTCTTACAGTAGGCTAGCGTTTGTAGTCAGTTTGTACTGGGCGGTGTTCAATCGGGACAAGGTCCCGAGGTTTTTCTACAAGGTAGTTTCCTCGTTAAAAAAACGTTCTGGTGTCTTGTGTGCTTTTCCTTTCCGCAATTATATAAACTCTGACATATAATTAAAAGCAAACACAAGAAGTACGTTATCCATAACCGTTGAGTTTACTCCAAAGATTCATCTTTGTCGAGTTGATCCCTAGATCACAACTCCGGTTATCTAGGTTTGGATATTGATTTTTGAGATCGTCCAAACCTAACCATAAGACTCACGAGCCCAAACGAAAAGTTGGTCGTATTTCGGTACCCCTCCTTTTTAAACACCTAAAACTGACAACCAGCTTGACATACCAACGCTAGTGGGTTTGACCGGACAATGCCCTAACAATTGTGAATAACTGCATTTCTATATTTCATAGACCAAAGAATAAAGGCTATTTTTTTTGTGATGATCAACTAATATGTTCTCAAACAACCAACTGACAAACCATGATTTAATGTCAGGAAAAATATTGGTATTTAAACTGTGAAGAGAAAAAGCAAACCAAATGGTTTTAGCAAAGTTACAGTGAACGAAAATATGAAGCTCATCTTCTAATATGTCATTGTTGCAGAGTCTGCAACAATTCAGAGATATATAGATCCCTCTGTTCACAACAAAATTCTATCTATTACTCCAGATAGAAGCAAAGAGGACAGGATTAGATGGCTTTATGCACCATCAGGTGAATGCACCACAAAATCTGTTTATAAATATCTGACTAGATACACTAGGGAACCTAGAGTTACTAGGTTGTGGACTAAACTTTGGAACCTAAAAGTCATTCCTAGGATTAAACTTTTCTGCTGGAATATGCTTTCTAATGTCTTACCTATGGGAAATGGTAGAATTCAAATTGTTGGAAACTACGAACGTCCCGTGTTCGATGGACAGGTCCGAGAAGGTCAAATTTTGACAGTTCCACAGAACTTTGCCGTGGTGAAACAAGCAGGAAGCCAAGGATTAGAATGGGTTACATTCAAGACTAACGACAATGCAATGATCAGCCCTCTAGTTGGAAGGATTTCAACTCTAAGGGCAATGTCAAAAGATGTTTTGATGAACTCGTACACAATCTCAAGGGATGAGGCAAGAAGGTTGAAGTTCAACAGAGAGGAAATGGTTGTATTTGCTCCAACTAGGTCTGGATCCCAGCAGGAACAGGGAAGGGCTTCTTCTTGATTAAATTATGTATGTATGCAATTAGATAATGTAATTATAAGTGGCGTAATAAAAAGCCTTATTATGAAGGCAACAGAGAGGTTTGGCTTGGCTCAGTTTATGTAGTAAGACTGTACGAGTGTTAGAATAAGGTTTCAATTTTCACGAGTTTAATAAAATTTCCTCTTTATATTCAGCATCCTTTTTTAATCTTGACAGTCTAATAAGAGGGTCTGTATCCTTTACGCGAACTCAATTCCAGTAAGTTGCCAGCCCTTGACACTAGTCTACAACAAATGAAAAGGTTCAAGTCACAGATATATTATTATGTTGCTAATTTTGATACATACAATACAATCTAGATGTGTTATAGTTGCTCAAATTCACGGCAATATCTGTTTTGGAACAAGTCTTTTCAGCTCCAGTTAAGTTAATAAGGTATCAATGAATCCCTTTTGCGAACTTAGCCAATGTTTTTCGTTGGTGTTTAGCAACCTGAGACGGTTGATTTTTCAACACCATAAAAAGATTTTTTTTTTATTTTTATGAAAAGTCATTTATTATGAATCAGAATCAGAATCAAAATCAACAGGATTACAAGATTTAGATGGAAGCCTGGCAACAAGCTGGGCTCCAATCCCTTTTTGAAGTACAACCCCAATCCTATGAAAGAGAAAATCTCCCACTATGACATTCGCATCATGGCTAGCCATGTAGTTGCGAAGTCTCTTTAGGAACTCCACAGTGTCGTTACCCAACTCTCCCAAGGTGGTAAAAGCCAGCACACCCAGGCCAAAGCCTTGAGCAGTACATTTGTCTAAATACTTGTCTTTTTTACGGACGACAGCATCCTCGATTGCCTTACCCGGGACGAAAGCGCGCACCCCAACGCCTGTAAAAGGTGAAACAACTGTGATATCCATACACACATCATGTCCATTATCCCAGTTATACACCAGGATATCCTCAGGTCTCAAAGCTACTCCAGTATCCGAGAGGAACCCCAAGTTAACCTCTTTCCTAGCTGGGACACTCGCCCGGTAGCAAATATCAGCAAAGGTATCACGAACCAGGTCATGTCTGTACTTGAGACCAATACCACTTGAGCAATGCAAGGCATGGTCCCCGAAAATATCCATCTCCCTACCACAACTGGTGCAACTGTCTCCTTCTTTGAAAAGAGGGATCCCAAGCCTATAACGCAGGATAGCTCTCAAATGTCAAGGCCCAAGAGTTTGATTGAGCCCCGCAATCGGAATAGCCAACAAATAATCTTGCACATGCTTGATCATGTTGCTCTGCCACAAGGCTGAATCACGCTCCGTCATATCAAAGACGATGAAGTGGCATCAAGACAACCAAAACAAGGCAACAAGAAAAACATTATTGCTGATAGCAATCGTTAGGGCTGTACATGGCATGGTACAAACCGTAAAACCGCACCGTTCCAAACCGTTTAGGCCTAAACCGAACCATACCATCTATCTAATGGCATGGCACGGTTCTTGTTTTTTGAAAACCGTTGATATTGGTATGGTAATGGTGAAATATTAATACCAAACCGTAAACCGTTGGAAAAACCGGTTAATAATAGCCATAAATATAATTCTTAAAATCAAATCTATCTAGTCTAATCTAGATTGGAGAAAGCGAAATGGTGTAACTATTGTTCTTATTTTGTTAGAAGAGATGTTTGATTGTGCATTTTATTTATTGTTTTATTGCTTTATCATTTTCATATGAATTTGTCCATAATCTAAAGGAAATATTAACTCTCTTTTTGAAGTACGAACGAATTCCTCTCTTTCTGAAGTATAAATGAATATCTCTTTTAGAGGAAATGTTAAATTTGAACTGTCGGTTTCTTGAAACCGACAAAATTAATAGTTTTGGTAAACCGTTGTTTTTTTTATCAAACCATGACAGTTCCATGGTAATCAAAACCGTTGGCAAATGGTATGAAACAATTCGGAAAATTTAAAAACTGATTCCTATAGCTCTGGTACTGGTATAGGCTAAAACCGTTCCAGACTGTACCAATCGTATAGACAGGTCCATAGTTATTGTGTAAAATTCATAACTCGTGACCTGTGAACAAGTCCACTTAAATGTTGGTTGGATTCCACTGATATATTTCCGTCAAAATGAATTTGAATTTCAACGTGCAATGACACAAAAAGGCACTGTCAGAGATTCAAAGGACTTTTATGTAAATTAAAAGGAAAACGATGGTTTCGAGAAAGAAATGGCTCCAGAATCTAAACCAGACATTTAAACTAAAAAAACAAGTGAGACATGTTTGACAAGAAACAAACAAGTCTCTCTTTAGTTTACACTGACTAGACAGACAGAAGCATTACCTTGAGAGAGTGATCTATAGAGAAACAAAATGGAGAGAGAGATGGAAGCTTAACAGGGTTGGGTTGTAAGTTGTAACGTGGATTTGTAAGAGAGTTGAAGGAACAAAATGGAGAGTTCTGCAGTACTGAGTCGACTCATTTTACTGTTCTTCATTCTAGGGTTTGCAGTTACGGCAGCAGAAGCAATCAGGGGTCATCAAGAGGAAGGTGTACACCACAGTAAGAAAATCTTCTCTTCAACTTTCCCTTCTAAACAGAACATTATTTGAGCACTCTATATGTTTTACCATGTTGTCTTCAGTAGATTTATTTTTGATGTTCAGCTAGGAATGTAAATGAAAACTGGGGTATGATTTTAACTTGAGATACCCAATGCCATGGAAGGTCTTGCTTTGACTGAGTTGACTCAGAATCGTTCGAGTTCATTCATATCTTTCCCTAGCTGGTTTTGTTACTCAGTCAGAACTTGTAATTAGCTCATTTTAGCTCTTACAATGCTATGGTTTACAAATTTGAATCTGCAGATAAGTAGTATTGATGAAAATGTGTAAGAGAATACGAATATGATGTGAGACCCACTGGAAATTTGGGGTCCCTGTGCATTTGCTAGATTCAGACTCTTCAAATGATTTCAATAAATGGGTCATCAGGACACTGATCATAGGTCTATCCATTTCATTTCTAGTCTAGACCTAGCAAATCTTGTTTAAAGCTTAAAGAAATTTAGTCTAATTTGAAAAATGATATACCATAGTAATAGTAGTATGAAGTATGAAGCAATTTACTTATAACAAGTTATACCAGCAGGCCTTCAGCAGATTCGTTGAGGTCCTAGGCATGCGTTTGTAATGTGAGTGGGCGAACTTGAGAATAAATTGGTTCTTGGGACATTTCATAATTCATGATTAATTGAGGACACTTCATATGTTATGATGGGGATTAATGATTCTTTGGTCTTATAGTCTTTGATAAACAATATGTCAGATTCCGCCATACCTTTCCTGTTTGTCTGCACCAATCTCTAGTATTATTCTTCAGAAGTTCAAAATTCAAACATTTGAGCATTGGTTTCATGATGTTTTACAATTATCATTACTTGCCTTTTCTTTTCATTTTTTGAGCGTCTTTTGTTTATTCTTCTATTTTGCATTATATACTATTCTTAGAATATGTGACAATTGGTCTTGGTAATTGTTTCTGGCGAAGTTAAATAGTACTATCTTAGCTCTCTTTAAGTAGAACCCCGTCCCACCATGTATTTTGTGGGGATATGACTTTAGCCTTGGTAACAAAATAAAGATAAAGCCATAAAGGTTATTCAAAGTTCCAAATGAAATATGAAAGAAAATATATAATCTGCCTAGTAGAAATCACTGACAACTAGCAGTTCTCAAAACTTGAATTCGCTTCCAGTCTTAAAGAGTTGACCTTTTTCAGTTAAACTTCTAGCATAGATTAGTTACCAAATTGCGAACTCTTTTATGTTATTTTTGGAAGCATAGGAGGAGAATGGGCTTTGGCCTTAGGGTTAACTGCATTATTTCTGGAAGGAAAATGGATTTTATTGTGTTCTGAGAGAGTCTATGGAAGGGAAACCATGTTCCACTTATAAGTCCATCGAGCTACCGAGCAATTTTTTTTTTTTTGCCTTGTTTGCTTCTTCTGTTTTGGTTGGGCAATAATAAGGTGGTTTGTCTTAGACTCTCTCCACCATTCTTGGTGGTACTACAACCAACACCTAAGCTTTCAGTTATTAGTTATTACAGAACTCCCCATTAGGCTATTCCCTGACCTAACCACATGAGGAGGGATACACATTACATTGTGCAAGTTTGGGAATGTCTGGTTGTTCAAGTATATGATTTGAGGAAATAGATTTCAGAGTTTATTGAGCTACATAATGACGGATTCTCGAATACTCTGAAGTAGAATCTCTATGCTTATAATTTTTATCTGCAATGAAACAATGTTTTACAATCTGGAAGAATGCTAAATGAGATTCCCTTCAGGTTTTGGAGTAGCAGAAGAGAAGCATGGCCGAGGATGGTCCCACAAACAGCATCAGTGTCAAAGGTGTTCGGCTCAAGAGTCTATGAACGATACAGAATGGACTTAACGTTGTTAGAAGCAACAGAAAGGAATGACGACAGCAACAATGCCTTTTCAAGTTTGTTGAAGCAATCTAGTGCAGCACTCCTCAATTCATATTCTAGAAAAGACTATCCGTATACGGCTTGGGAAGTAAAGACTGCATTAATTCAAGCTCTTGTGTCAGAGGAAGCAGCAAATCTTCAAGCCCAGCGCTTCTCCCGTGCAAATGAGGTTTGCACGTAGGTTTTACTTTTACCTAACTAGCACATATGGTACGGTTTAAGAGCTAAATATGGTACCGTTTAAGAGCTTATATATATGACTGTACCAAAATGACTGACCTTTTCGACTATTTATATGTTATAGTTGATATGAACTGAAGACCCCTCTCTTAGGTTTTGATTGTTAAAACCCACCCCATTTTCCAATGGATTTACATGTTTCATTAATGGTAGACTGTCTGAATGGAAAGTAATACGAGTCATTCAGGTTAAAGTATAGGTACAGTACCTTGACAGGTTTGTTATTCAATTATACTTCTTGGGAGATATTGTTTGATTGTTTTTCTTTTGATTTGGCAATTAAATTGCAGGCTACTATTTTGTAAGTATTCATAACTATCAAAGGTGGCTAATGAATTACTGAGGTGTTTAGAGTAGAGACTAACATAGGTGTAAAAAGTCGTACTAATTCCAACATTGACACTTTTGATAAGAAGAAAGAAAACAATATGAGTGTTGGAAATAATGACTATTTTTTTGTTTCCAAATTTGTGTAAAAATTGGACCTTGCTCTAACAGTTACATGTGGAGATGGGTCTGGACAATCAGATACGTCTGTAACGACAAATACCAAATAGATACTTGGGGATACAACTGAACTGAAATCTTGGATTTCAGTGCCAACAAATACATGTACGATATGGCTGTGAACACAAAAACCTACGCCTAGCGCAGATCATTGGCTCACAACCAATGAAGGTTGATCACTGCCTTAACAATTCTAATAACGCAATGCCGGTAAATATTCATACGGTTGATAAAAGTAATACGAGTGCATGAAAGTAAAGAACACAATGGTTTAACGTGGTTTGGGTTTCCTACTCCACTGGTGAATCTAGTTCAATACCTTATATTGATGATTTGAGTGATCCAAGTAGGTTTCTAAACCTAGAAAGGGTATGGATCAAAGTAAGAATGCGGACAACGGTTTATGAGCTCTCTCCTCTTGCTTTCTCTCTCATATTTTTCTACTTGATTTTGGTCGTCCCTTCTCTCTTCTCGAGCTGGGCTATTTATAGAATTGAGTGCGAGTCCCGCCATTCTGACAGAGTCTGACAGCTTTACTTCTGACTACTGCGGTGCGGTCTCTCGATGTCCTTTTAGGCCGCGGTTGCGGCATGATTTGCCCGTACTCTGGTCTGCTCCCGCGGTCTTCTCTTATTTTCTCAATGGATAGTGCGACACGTGGCTAGCTAGGTCTGACATGTGCATTAAATGCGAGTTGACGCTTGTCAGCTGGCGTGCCTCGAGACCCGTTGATTTTCTGACCCGTGGAGCCGAATCTTAACGCTTATCTCATCCTTCCTCGAGATCTCCAATGTGGGAAACTGAGAGGCTGATACTGCGTCTCTTGGCGCACCTTCTTGTCTTGCAATTGGCTTGAGATAACGCCACGTGGTCAGTGCATTATTTTGCAGTTACAATTGCCCCTATCCTTTCGAATTCTTCTCTAAGGGTAGGATTGGAAGGATATTCCCCCCTTAACTGCCGCCATTCCCACGATTTTAAATTATTTCCTAGATTGGTGGGACAATTACCGAGACAGATATCATATAAGATCGTGAGAAAGCATGTCTCACAATCATTAACTTTCATTCCTTGTCCTTTATATTCTCCTTTGCACAGAGAAACTCTTGAGTTTCCTGTTCCTTCCTTCTACTATTTCATCAAAAGTCTTTTGACCATCACTATTTCGTCTCTCTCATGTGAACACACACCTCCTCTACTACTTAAAGGTATGTCACTTGGATTGTTTGAACTCTTTTGATTTCTGTTTTGAAACCCGGTTGCCTGAATCATATTGATTTAGATTTCCTGTTATTTCCTGTTGTTGATGATTGTGATTAATCCTATGCGTATTTGTAATTCTTTGGTAGAAATGTTGTTGATTTTCCCCTTATGTGATTGTTGAGATGGTTTTACCTTTAAAGCTCGTATCTTTATATGCATTTTCGGATGAATGATGTATTTGTTGATGCAACTCGAGTCAAGGTGAAGAACACTATACTCCAAAGTATATATTTTCCCCTGTTCTTTAGTTTGACTCGGTTTTTCTTGATTTTGTATACTGCGGTTCTTTTATTTCTGGTCTGCGGTTCGTACCTCCTTGAGTTGCGGTTTTCGCAGTATCTTATGTGCGCTGCGTTTTGGCTTTTTATTTTTGCAGCATGGTTGATCGCCAACACGATGATGTGCGGGGTCTTGGCCAACGTCCTGATCCTCGAAGGACTTCTCGTTCTACTCCCTTTGGTCGTCAATCGACAGGCTTATACATGGAAGCGCACCTCGTCCTCCCGGTCATGTGCGCATCGCAAACCCTTCTAGCGCTGCACGTCACACACCTCCTTCTCCCTCTAGTTCTCGTCCTTCCTCTTCTGCTCAGCAAGGGCGTGAGAGGGCTCGTGAGATTGTTATTGAGCCGGTGGGAGACTCCTACGCTCATGTAAGCCTTGACGAACTCAAACAGAAGCATGGTCTGGAGAGGTTTGAGGTGAGATTTTATGGACATGGCGATCAGTTGACTCTAGAGATGATTGAGGGTTACAAATACGACTTCACGCACCTTCTGACCACCGTGGGCGCACTGGAGGCAGGACTGCATCTTCCTTTGTACAACTCCAATGATACTCATCATTTTTTTTTATGACGTGCTTGCCAATCGTAAGGGTAAGGGCCATCTTCCTCGTCATATTATGCAATATACAGGCAATTTCTGGAGAGTGCTTGCGGAAAGCGCAGATCGTCATGACAGGAAGACAAAGATGACCTCCTATACTCCCGATCCTAATGAGCGTGGGTGGTATACTCCACCTAATTTCAACGCACCCTAGTCTTGACGAAAACTAAGAACGGGGTAACGCTATGGCCAGGATTCATGTGCACTTTCAAGCCTTAAAGGAAACTAGGGCTTCCAATTTCAGGCTTACAGAGGATAAGCTTGCGTACGACGTGGACTTTCCTAAACTCCAGCGAAAACTTCAAGAGTTTACAGACGAGATTAATCGTTTAAAACATGAGATCTCTATGCATAAGGTAGAGCTAGCCCATCGTGACCTAGACCACAAATACGCACTAGATGATGCCCTTGCTCTTGCGGGAGGTAGTGGAAGATTTCACATAGTACTTTTGATCGAAAAAGAAATCTGATTTATTTTGTACCCTTTGTTCGATGAGAAAATGGGTCAGATTCTACAAGATCAAACCTATGGGACTAAAGGAATGATGGAAGGGAATAAAAAGAAAATAGAAAGAAGAAAAGAAACCTTATGCCTTATTGAAAAAGAGGGGATACCGAGATATACCACCAACTTTTTATATTCGTGAACCTAGTTGGTTATGTAGCTTGAACGATTTCACAAATCAATATTCAAGCAACAACCCGAGTACAGTTCTGAGAACCGAATCTGAACAAGAACAAGTTCTTGTAGATCTCAACAGAGATGGATTCACTCAAGGGTATGAATCAACAAACTTGCAATACTCTAATTATATAGATCAGATACAATATAATGCGGAAGGTAAAAGTAATGCAAGACAGCAGAAGTTTTATTAACGAGGAAACTGCAACCAGCAGAAAAGCCCTGGACCTCGTCCAGATATGAACACCCACAATATTAAACGAATACAGACGGTATCTCACTCTCAGACTTCGGAATAGAGTGTATCGAGACTGAATTAACCCTACAAGCAACTCAGCTACCGTTGTGATTCTACGTCTCTTGACTCCCGCAGAAGCCTACGTACTTGATTCCCCTAGCTGACGTCCTTTACAGGCCTTGGAGTTGCTCCACTTCCCTTCGTGAAGACTAGCGCTACCCTGCCTCTAACAGGACGCCTGGTGTACTCAATTGTAATTGAACAAGAATACGTTTGTGATTTCCTTTAGACTTAAAGTCAAGGTTAATGGAAATCGAGATGCTGATTAGGGCTTATTGATCTAGCCTAAACAGCTTTACCTCGTAATGCCTGACGAACTTAGTATTCAACCTAGTTTGTGAATTGCGTTATAGAACTTCTAGGGCTTATAACACCGAGTGCAACCG
>JAJJMA010124400.1:0-12500 GCA_023529015.1 Papaver nudicaule | reverse complement strand
CATGGTATCAGAGCCAGGAATAGAGTTACCTGTGAGCTAGGCCTGCATGTACACAAGGTAGAGTTACCTGTGACGGATTGTGTCACGTACGTAGGTTCACGTGTTAGGCCGAATAACTGGCCTTACACGTGAGGGGGGATGTGAAGGAAGAGATTGTCCCACATCTCTTAGATAAACATAATAAACTAAAATATAATATGGAAGGGCCACTCAACTCAAAACCAATTGGCAATGAGTGGAGTGGCCCATCCATATTATATTTTAGTTTATTATGTTTATCTAAGAGATGTGGGACAATCTCTTCCTTCACACCCCCCTCACGTGTAAGGCCAGTTATTCGGCCTAACACGTGGACCTACGTACGTGACACAGTCCGGTCACAGGTAACTCTACCTTGTGTACATGCAGACCTAGCTCACAGGTAACTCTACCCCTGGCTCTGATACCATGTTTTTGCGTCACTGACTCAGTGTCACTCAATGGTATTACAGTACTTTCCCATTCTTGTGCCACCCGGTGTCACTTAATGGTCAACTGTATCTCTTTACTTTTTCACTGAATCGCCTTGCAGAATTCCAAACCACTCTTGTTCTTCATACATGACTCTTCAGATTTCACACCACAAGTTCTTCCTAAATCTTTTCAATAAGATGAACTTGCTACCACTAGT
Source organism: Papaver nudicaule (assembly GCA_023529015.1). NCBI lineage: Eukaryota > Viridiplantae > Streptophyta > Magnoliopsida > Ranunculales > Papaveraceae > Papaver > Papaver nudicaule. The sequence continues at coordinate 11,830 of JAJJMA010124400.1, read as the reverse complement.
AACCACACAAATTACTACCACTCTCACAACCTCTTGGTTGCTACCACTAGTAACCTGAAACCACACAGACATCAGATCACAATCTCAAATTCTCGGATCAGGGAGCACCACAGCTCAACCTTCACTTCATAGTTTTCACATTCTTCATGTTACCTCTTGATAACTAAACCTTTCTTCTTTTAACAACAACACATGTTGTTACCACACTTTTTCCCCACAACTTTACTTGCTTCACACTAGTGGAAATCGCCCCTTAAACGACCGTCAGGGCATGTTGTTTAACAGCCTAAAACGACGCCTGTTTAGGGTCATGGTAAGGGTCATAAATAAAGCGCATTATTTTTTAACGAACCCTGGTAACGTGACGCTGTTGAACGACCCCCATCGAGGGTCATTGTACAATTAATGGCAAAGGCTGTCTCAAACGGTCGTTTACCTGGGTATTAAAATAAAAAAAATAGAATCAGATTTGCCTCCAGTCAGAATGACTGAGCTGAAACAATCTGATTCCACAAATCTGATTCAACCTGAATCAAAATCAGATTCAGATTTGGCTGATTCCTTCTGACTGGGCTGAGATAAAATTCAGATTCAGCCTAAAATTTAAATATCACACAATTGGAAGATTCAAAACTGAGTTTAATGAACATTTGTAGATCAAAAGCATTCAATTCACACAACTAGATTTATAGATTCAAATGATCTGCTGATTACAAAATTCAAAACTGAGTTTAATTAACATTCAAGTCCATACAATTCATTCGGACATAGACAAGCGAAAATAAACCGGCAAAATAAACATTGAACTGTGGAAGACTTCCACACTTACCTGCAAACAGAAGTTTAAGTGGGTCAGTAACTAAACAAATATGTTTCAAGTGGCAGAAACTCCCAAAATTGTCGCAAGACATCAAAAAATAAATGAATGCAATGCCTGCTTATTTATGTTGTTATCTTCAACTGTCATGTTCTCATCCTAATACTACTCTATATTGTCATGTTATCATCCTAATACTACTCATAAGGTACTACAGTTAAAGCAAGGGATTTATTAAATTGATAGAAAAACCACCATGAATGATGAACGAGTTGTTAATGTGACCGGCCCATATAGACTAACCTGAATCTTCAACACTTCATGGAAGAAAACATCACCATATCTAGCAAAGACCAATCAACACAAGCAAGCTGGAAAAATACAGCACAACTACAATTTCAATCCAACCAGAACACTACACCAATAGTACTGTTGTGAATAAGAACAAACCTCACATCAAAACTCATCCATAACACTAGACGAAAACGAACACTACACCAATACTGTTGTGATAAGAGCAAACCTCACATCAGAACTCATCCATAACACTAGATGAAAACGAAAATGAGAAAATAACACAACCACTAGGCAACTGCAAATCAACTGCAAATCAACAGCTTCGCACATCATATATCTGCAATAGAGGCGAAATAAAATGTCAGTTGTAGGCTATTCAGAATAAGGGTGGCAAGGAACAGACAAAGGCTCTCGGTACTTGCTGTGTATTTTTTCTTTATTTGGAAAATAGCTTATCAATTCATGCCAAGAAAGTAAACATAAACATATTAAGGAAGCGAGTATGCGACTGATGCATCATCTCAGAATCATTTGGTCCAGCAAAAGAAATCACACATATGGGTATACTAAAGAAACCTATATGTTAATTTCTGTTACTAAGGAAATTTAGCCACTTCTGCGGGTAACAGGGATTTTGGTCATGATGAAAACTTTACATTAGCTGGGTGGAATAAAATTCCTTGTAAAAATCTTTTGGCTTGGGCCGAAGGTCAGATCACACAAACCTGCAGCAACAATCATCAGCTACAATGTATCAGAATCATTATGGTGGTTCAAAAATGATGATGAGTAGTAACACTCCATCTCAGATACCAAACGGTAAGTGCTATTTTGCTTGCGATACCGTTGTTGTTGATATTTATTTTTCGAAGCTAGGTTCCACATATACTAATTTAATGTAAAAAATTGATTAATGGGGTTCTTCCCTTTACTGTTAAATGGTCAACCTGAAAACACTTTATATTACTGATAAGAAGTTTGTGACTCAGCAGATGGGTTACATGAATCTTACCAACCTGACTGTCGTGCTAGCTTGCTGCCGATGGGAGGTTCGACCTACACTGGAACAATTTCAGCCCAACATTTGCCACCAGCAACACCAAATATTGGCAAGAGGCTAGATAATCAAGTTTCTGAATTATCAAGTACTTTTTTAAGTAAGCAAATAAACCATGGAAATGAAAGGCAGGAAGTGATGGAGAATTCAGAGTTTGGTGCAACAGAGCAAAGTTCTCACCATTCCTTGTCACAGTTGGATTCCTCGTCTGCAGTACCGAATACCCTGGAAAATGAAAGCCACACATTTGGCAAAGAAGTAGAAGATGTTAACCTGATGGCAACCCCGACATCGCAAAAAAAAAAAGGCGCAAAAAACACAGGACCAAAGTCATCATAGCATCATCTTTACTAAAGAAACCTATATGTCAAGCAAAAAAAAAAAAACACAAAAAGTGCAGGATCAGCCTTTGCCCCGCAAGCAAAACACAACCAACTAAGATGAAACTGTAAGATGAAACTAAACATAAATTAATTGGGGTTTTGGAGACATAGAGAGATAGGGGGAAAACATGGTTCATGAGTGAAAGAAGTAGTAGCCATAGTAGTAGTAGTACTTACAAAATGCCCTAAAAATTATAAAAATGCCCTAAAAATTCCAGAATCATTACAAACAACTCCTTTTAAGATTTAGGGCTCCAATTTGCGATTCCTTCCATGTATTAAGGAAGAGAATTTCTAGTGTATGAATCAGATTCTACAAAAACCTTACACAAATCTACTCAATATTAATCGAATGAGATCGGATTACAAGGAATCGAAAATTGAAAGAAGAAATTTAATTTAGATATTTTGATATAATAGATCTGTTTCATACCTGCACCACCAGTTAAAAGCATAAACAATTGAACTTCTAAAACATAGTTTCACCAATTGTACCTTTAACAGATACAAATCCAACTAAAAAAATCAAATCTTCAACAAAATATATCATTCACAGGTTCATCTCAAAATTAAAAGAAAAAACATGTAAAAAGTTTAAAGTTTACCTGATTCTTCTTCTCAGAAATCGTAAGACCGCAGAGTGGATTACTCAGAATATGGGTGGGGATTGTGGTGGTTTTGTTTTAGATGGAGAAACGAAGAGAGTGAGGCTGCAGTAGAGATAAGGTTATGAGACGAGTTTTAAGGATTAGGTTTCCCGTTTAATTTTCGCTGTTCGTTTTTCATCGTGTGTTTGATGCTCTAGTGACAACCACCCTACACGTGTGATAAAGAAGTATCTCAGCCGTTTATCTCTAGATAGCCAAATACCTTCATTTTTTTATTTTTTTTTTGACAAAAGAACTCGATATATTAAACAGATAACATATTTACATCATGAGCCAGTCTAGACACTAGCCAGGAAGGCGGAGCGTGCCACCATTCACTGACAATACAATGTATTCTCGCTTGTTTTGCTAGATAGTCAGCAGGCTTGTTACATACACGAGGATTAAACACACAAGTCCAACTAGGGTTATTTACAAAGAGATGATAACATTGTTGAAGAAGAGGAGAGCTCTGCCAAGGTGGTAAATGCGTAGGATACTTGAGAGATAGGAAGACATCACGATTGTCCGTTTCGAAGATGATATTCTTATATTGAAGCTGACAAGCCCACTGCATCGCTAACCAAAGAGCCCATGATTCTGCTTGGTGAGGAGAGATTGCATGAGTGATTTGTGATCGTGCTGCCAAGAACCGGCCATCAGATTGTCGTAGAACCATGGCTATTCCTGATATTGAGTCAGAGCTGGAAAATGAAGCATCGATGTGGATGTGGCTGCCAATGTAATTGATGGGAGAAAACTCTGTTGCTGTGAGGTTCCGAATTATGTGGATGGGCCTCTAAAAGATGATGTACAGAAGCATAATGAAGTATGGAGTGTATAAGGGTATTAGGGTTAGCTGCCTGAGATTGAGAGCGAACTTGACATCTGGTTTTCCAAATCATCCACAAAATATTGAGAATATGATGGAGTTTAGAAGTATGTTGAGGAAACTGAATAGGGCTATCTGGTTGATTCCAAGTGAGGATCCAACTTTGCATAGTATTGTGGCTATGTATGAATGAGAGGACTTCGGGGCAGGTAGCAAACCATACTGCTCTGGCGAATTGACAATGGAAAAAAAGATGCTCCAAATCTTCAATCTGATCTGTATTGCACAGTACACACTTGAGATCATGTATAATTGGCAAATGTTGGAGTCTCTTCTTGACAGGTAGAATATTATGAATCAACTTCCAAAGGAACAGCTGCAGTTTATATGGGACCTTTAGTTTCCATAACGAGAGCCAGTACGTAGTAGGAATAGGCAAAATAGGCGGTTGCCTTGCATCATCTTGACATAGCTTTGTGTAAGCTGAGCTTGTAGTAAACTTACCGGATCTTGTTAGAGGCCAAACAAGAGAATCTGGTTTATCTTTGCAAATAGGGATGGAGAGAATACCAGCCACTTGTGTCGGAGTGAAAAGTTGATGAAGAAGTCCAATATTCCAGGTGTTGGAATTAGAATTAAACATCTGATGCACCCATTGATAATCAGAAGTATTGAGGTCACCATGATTCAAAAGGGCAGAGTCAGCTGTTGGGATCCAATTATGAGTCCATATGTTGATGGATTGTCCATTTCCCACCTGCCATTTGGCATACTTATAAATGATTTGAAGACCATGTTGCAGACTTTGCCAAATCCAGCTCGAGTTCGAAGAGGAAGGAGGAGGATCCGTAGTTAAGTTGTAATACTTGAAGTATTTGGATTTAAGCACCTGTACCCAAAGCTGATCTGGAGAATGAAGTAACTGCCAAGCTAATTTTGCCAAAAAGGCTGAATTATAATGATGAAGTTGTTTGATTCCCAACCCCCCTAATCTCTTCGGCAAACACATCTTTTGCCAAGAAAGCATATGCAGCGGCTTATGAGAAGCATTTTGAGTCCACCAATAGTGTCGTTGTATACTGTCCATGTTATCAATCGTACCTTTGGGCAGCTTTAAAACCTGCATTTGGTACATCCCCATAGTACTAAGGACAGAGTTGAGTTGCGTAGTTTTGCCTGCCTGGTTAATGAGCTTGCCATGCCAACCTTGTAGCTTCAAAGACATATTATCCAAGATAGATTGACAATTCTTTTGTCTTGATTTATGAAGCAGAAGAGGAATGCCTAAGTACTTTTCTCCCAATCCCATTTGTTTCATTTGCAAGATATTAGTAATGTCTATCCTAGTGGAAGGTGCAATATTCTTACTGAAAAAAATTGTGGACTTTTGTAGATTGATTACTTGTCCAGATGCAGTAGAGAATCTTTGGAGTCAATTTCAAAGAATCAAAATAAACCTCCCTGGATTGTCAATCACCTTCTCGGTGATAACCGTTTCTCCCGTAGCTTCTGTATTAGCCGGAATCTTTGGAGTCATTCCCTTCTCGATGATGATACTATTAACTTGAAACGTAAAGCGGCTGTCGATAAATTTGTGACTGTATGATATGTAAATAATGATTTGGATGTGGGTTTGTTGATTTAAGGGCAGGGAAGGAGTCATAAGGGCTTATAATACCACCGGCAAGCTACTTTCTGGTATCAACAGAAACACGCACACTACTTGTTTGCGAAAATGCCTGAACGACCTTTCTGTAGGAGCTGCTACTCACCAACAAACCAAATCCTCCGCCCTCCTCTTCGAATTTAATTTGATGAAAACCCTTGGCAGTTAGGGTTTAGCGATCATGCCCAAAATTCGTTCTTCATGCTCTCAAAATAAATTTGTTGAATCACAGGGTGACACTATCCTCCAGTGCCCTTTTAAGGATGATGTTGACTGCAAAAATGGGCGTGATAAGCAGGGTTATACCATTAAGGATTCACTCTACAAACATTTAAAGAATTTCCATCTGGTTAATGAGGAGAAGAGAGACTTGTGTAGAGACAGAATCAGTCATGATGTTGGGTTTTACAATGCATGGGAAGAAAGCCTCCAGGGATTACAAATGTGGTTATGCTCCGCCTGTATGCACCCTCATGCTTGGTCGCGATCTTGTAGATCACATGGTGAAATTATCAAAGGCCCTGTTGCTGATGGTGGTGGAGAACCAGATTTCCTTATTCATGGTATTGCTAAACCTGCCAATGATGTTCTTCAAGGTAGCACTGAAGAGGTGGGTGTTTCGTCGCCTTCATGTCTCTCTTTAGATCTGCTGAACACTGTTTTCCAGAGAGAATTCCGCACCGTTGCCAGTATCCCATCTTCATGTAAACTCCACTTTTCAAGAACTTTGAAAACTGCTCTAGACAAGGTAATTCTGAACCCTGCAGAGTTATCTAACTGGATTCAGCTGCTACTCCTACCTGTTTGTACCCTTAATGCATACACCCCCAAGCGCTCTTCCGAAGAGAAGTCGGGTACTCGAAAGAGAATGCAAGTTGCAGCCATCAATCAGGCCTTGACTGTGTGGAAACAGCCAGGTGGTTGTGTCACCTTGGTTCACAAATTGCTGGAGGCACCTACACAAGAAGAAGGTCAGCACAAGAAGAAACACTGCCAAGAAACAACAAATCTCCGCATTTGTCGCAGAAAGCTGAGCAATGGCCAATACACAGCCGCTATTAGAGTTTTGACATCCAATGGTATGGCTCCTCCTAATGCAGAAACCTTGGAAGATTTGAGAGACAAGCATCCATCAGCACCACCACCTAGTGTACCTTCCACTCCTTGTGCGACAGACCCTGTCTTAGCTACTATAGACTCAGTGATTGGTAGTTTAAGGAGTTTCCCCAAGGGCACATCTTGTGGCAGAGACGGTTTACGCGCCCAACACTTGTTAGACTCCCTCAGTGGCTCTGCCAATGCGGTTTCCGAAGAGCTTCTTTCTTCAATCACAGGGGTTGTAAACCTGTGGCTTGCAGGTAGATGTCCGCCTCAATTAAGTGAGTATGTGGCCAGTGCCCCCCTTACACCATTACTAAAACCTGGTGGGGGAATCAGGCCAATCGCCGTAGGCACTATTTGGAGGAGGTTGGTCTCAAAAATTGCTGCTGCAATGGTTAGGAAAGAAATGGGGGATTACCTAAGTGACTTTCAGTTTGGTGTTGGGGTGCCATGTGGAGGAGAAGGTATTCTTCATTCAGTTAACAGGCTCTTGGAGGTGAAGGGTAACCAAGACACTATGGTCATGCTTCTTGTGGACTTCAAAAATGCTTTCAATATGCTGGACAGATCAGCCATGATCAAAGAGGTAAGGAAAATGTGCCCTGCTATTTCCACTTGGGTGGAGTTTTGTTACGCCAGACCTGCTAGACTTTACTACAGAGACTCCATCCTCTCTTCTTCACGAGGCGTACAGCAAGGAGACCCTCTTGGACCTTTACTTTTTGCTTTAACACTACACCCCCTTGTGAAGAAACTCGCCGAGCATTGCACCCTAGACCTACAGGCCTGGTACCTCGATGATGGTACAATTGTTGGCGACACCTTGATGGTTTCCAAGGCTCTCAAAATAATTCAGAATGAAGGTCAGGCCTTAGGTCTACACTTGAACATCTCCAATACGGAGTTATTTTGGCCAAAACTGGATTCCCGCAGCTTGGGGGAAGGTGTTTTTCCTGTCAATATTGGTAGACCTGCTGTTGGTGTCAAGTTGCTTGGTGCACCAGTGAGTCTAGATAATGAATTCCGCAACAATTTAATCATGGCAAGAGTTGATAAAACCGTCCAGCTGATGTCAGCAATTCGTACGCTTGAAGACCCACAGTGTGAGTTGTTGCTGCTACGTAATTGTGTAGGGGTTTCTCGTCTTTACTTCTCCATGCGCACCACGAGCCCTCCTTCACTCAGCCAAGCCCAGCCTCATTTTGACTGTCACTTGTTCAAGTTTCTGCGACACTTGATTACCGGAGATGGCCCAGGATTTGGTCCTCTACAAGAGCGTCTTGTGTCTCTTCCCATCAGAGATGGTGGATTGGGTATATATACCATCTTCGACACTGGTCACTATTGTTTCTTAGCATCTTGCATCCAAACTCAGTCACTACAACATACAATTCTTCGTAGCACCAATATTATTGGCGACAGTCCTTGTTTTCAACAAGCTTTGGACAACTACCTGCAGGTTTGTGGCATCCCACCTTCTACATTCAGCATGGTCGACACTGCCCCCCATCCTATGAGAGCCTTGGCAGTCCCATACTTCGATGCGGTGAAGAAGGAGATGCCCACTAAATACAGTATGACTGATCGCGACTCTGTCCTTTGGCAATGCAACAAAATGAAACATGCACAAGACTATCTTTCGGCGATTCCTATTGCTGGGCTTCATCAGACCATTGGGCCGAGACAATTTTGCTCTGTCCTCAATTACAGACTAGGTATCCCACTTTTTAAGGCTGGGAGTCCATGCACATGCTGTGGTAGGGGCATGGATATTTATGGTGACCACGCCGTACATTGCGCGAGTGTGGTTGGTATTAAACTTCGCCATAACATGTTGCGGGACACATTTGCAGATATTTGTTTTAGGGCAGGCATACCAGCGAGAAAAGAGGTTTCCTTAGGTTTTCTTGCTAGTGATGGAGGTGATTTGAGGCCAGCTGACATCCTTGTGTACAATTGGGAGAATGGACAAGACACTTGCTTTGACGTCACTGTTATCTCACCCTTTGCAGGTGGAGGAGTCCGCACTTTCATGCCAGGTACTGCTGTTTCCAATGTTGTGGCTCGCAAACGCTCTAAATACCTCGACAAGTGTCAAAGCCATGGATATGGCTTTAACGCTTTGGCATTTTCGACACTAGGTGAGATCGGAGAAGACGCGGTGATATTTTTGAAGAGACTGAAGAACTACATAGCAAGCCACGACACCAATGTAAAAGTGGGTGATTTTCTTTTCCAGAGAGTAGGATTAGTCATTCAAAAAGGGGTTGGTGCCCATCTTGTAGCTAGGCTGCCACCAATTTCTTGTTAAGATAGATATGAATTTTTTTTTTGATGCAAAAGATAGATATGAATTGAATACTTTACATAAAAAAAAAAAAGAATCAACAGAAACGTAGAGAATTGAGCTAGTAGAGTTTGGAGATACCTTAGCTGAGATGTGTTGGCATGAAGAAATAGCAGACAATCATCAGCGAAAAATAAGTGATGAATGACCGGTCCATGTTTTGCAGCTGGAATACCCCGAATGTGACCTCGAGCTGCTGCATTGGCTAATATTCGAGAAAAAGCTTCCATTACAAAAAGAAACAAATAGGGAGACAACGGATCACCTTGTCGGATGCCTCTGGAAGGTTTAAATGATGTAGTTGGCTGCCCATTAACTAACAGAGATATATTAGTTGTTGAGATGCATTGATGTACCATATGAACCCATTGAGAATTAAATCCTAACCGATGGAGAATGGCTGTAAGAAAATCCCACTCCAGCCTATCGAATGCCTTCGACATATCTAACTTTAGCCCAACGAAAGACTGCTTACCCTTTTTTCGTTTCATTGAGTGAATTAATTCATGTGCCACGATTACATTATTCTAAATATGTCGTCCAGGGTCGTAAGCGGCCTGCGTCGGAGAAATGATGTTTGCAAGAAGTGGCTTAAGTCTATTCGCCATCAGTTTAGAAATAATTTTATAACTTACATTGCAAAGACTGATTGGTCGATAGTCTGATGGAGTAGCTGGATGCAACACCTTGGGAATGAGAACTTGATATGTGCGGTTTAAATTCTTCAAAAGATATTTCTGCTGGAAAAAATGTTGCACCATCTGAATCACATCCGGACCAACGATATCCCAACAATTTTGGTAAAACCCAGCTTGAAATCCATCGTTACCTGGAGCAGCCCAGGGATTGATCATGAAAACAACCTCTTTAATTTCTTGAGAGTCAGGAATTCGAAGTAAAGCTTGATTGTCTGCATCTGTTATACAAGGCTGAAAAGAGTTCAATATATCAGAAGAGATAGTTGGATTAGAAGAAGTTGTAATGTGACTGAAATGCTGAATAAGAGTATGTGCAATATCTTCTCTGTCATTATGCCAAATTCCCAAGTCATCCCGGAGTGCTGTGATATGGTTTCTTCGCTTATTGTAATTAGCAAGGGAATGGAAATATGATGTATTGCGATCAGAATCTTTAATATGGTGTGTGCGAGCTTGTTGCTGGTAGTATATCCAAACGCCAAATACCTTCATTAGCTCTAGCATTACACATTGGGGTCGCGGTGCGTGTTGTATCCTAAGGGGCTAAACCGTAAATTCCAATTTTAAGGATTCAGCTCCTATTTGGGGTTGTTGATTTTTTGTGTAAATTTTTTATTTTTTTTCTGTGTTACGACCCTCATTTGGGGCACTATGACTTGCAACTACTAGTAGGGGTCGTTGCTAAGGGTCATAAAGAGAGCAATTTCCACTAGTGTCAAGGAACCGTCACAACCACAATGTTGCGCTTTCGTCACCACACTTTCTTTGTTTGCTAGGTCCTCTACACAAGCCGCTACACTTTTGTAGACATCCTTTCTCTCCCTCTACAAAAGTCGCCACACTTTGTAGACACTCTTTCTCTCCCCTCTACAAAAGTCGCCACACTTTTGCAGACACACCAAACCTTCTACACAAGGCGCCACCCTTATGTAGACACTCTCAATATCATCAAAACATCTCACATTTCTCTCCCTTGTTTTGATGATATATTTACGCTATAAACACCTCTATCTTGGAACGTACTCACCGTAGCATCTCTTCGCTGCTCATGTAATCCGTACATGCCAGATCCTCTCCCTTTTGCTGATAATCTAACATTTTTTTTTTGAACAGTGTTCCTTTTTCATGATTCTTCTCAACAACCACGCAGCTGTTTCTTGTCCAGTTTCCAACTCCTCATGCACTCTCTACTCACGAGTTGCATCACCATCGTCTTCGTCTTCAACAGAAACGGCAGCAGCAGCGACTCCCAAACATTGTCGTGAACTCATTCTCGGCTCCCTGCTGTTGACGATGACTGAACAGGCATTTGGCCCTGTTTCAAGAATTTGGCCATATTTTGGATGCCCCTTATCGGATAAGGTCGGTGGGAAATAACCGAACGGCTCCCTTTCATACTGTATGCCCTAAACTCAGTTCTGCCGAGGTCCCAATTTTTTTTTTTAATGCTAACGTCAGCACCTTCCTCCGATCGAGATAATCTTCTTTCTCCACGGACTACTTCTTCTTTATTTGTTTTCACGTACTGTCTTCACCTTTTTGGTTATGCATTCTTTTGCAACTCCCAAATCCTTTTTACTCGACGTCTTTTTTTTACTTCTTCTTATTTTTCCTTCTTTTGTTCGACTCTCTCGAACCATGATTCTTCTCTTTTTCCCTTTCTTTTTTTATTCACTTTTTTACTACAATTCTTCTCTCGAATAATCTAAAAACTTCAAAAATCAAACCTAGTTCTCTAATCTTTCTCTTCCTCCTCCCTCTTTATCTCACCTTGCTCTGATACCATGTTTTTGCGTCACTGCCTCAGTGTCACTCAATGGTATTACAGTACTTTCCCATTCTTGTGCCACCCGGTGTCACTTAATGGTCAACTGTATCTCTTACTTTTTCACTGAGTTGGATGCCCGCAGATTTAACTAGATTTGGCTGAATTTAACAATCCCCGATTATAAGCGGCCACGCGTCCAAGTGTATACTATTGGCAG
>JAJJMA010124339.1:0-16714 GCA_023529015.1 Papaver nudicaule | reverse complement strand
TAGTGTTGTATTTGAGAATCTTCCTCTGAACTCCAAACCACTCCCTATATTGCCATACTCTGAGCCAGGCTCTTCCAGAGTAGCACTGATCCTATCCAAAAATGGCAAATTCAAGGTGGAATCCTTGTAGAACCATAAAGGAACCTATTGTGGGCAAGTGAGAGTTACAATCTTCCTCTGAACTCCATATCAAATCCCTAATGGCAGTGGAAAATAGTAATGTATGAGACGTTTTTGTTGTTTCCGTTGAAAATAGTGATGTAGTTGAGACGTTTTTGTTGTTTCCGTTGAAAATAATGATGTAGTTGAACTCTGAACTCCAAACCACTCCCTAGATCATGTGTCTCTGAGCTAGGATCTTCCATAGTTGCACTGATCCTATCCATTTATGGCAAATTCAAGGTGGAATCCTTGTAGAAGCATAAAGGAACCCATTTTTGGCAAGTTTGAGTAATCTTCCTATGGACATATATGCCACTAGGATAATTTCATTGTTTTTTCTCCCAAACCCCTTGGGCCTAAAGCAGCAGTTTTGTTTTTTAAACGAAAAGAAAATTACATTACTGAGCAAAGGATTTACAAGATAACTGATTTTCACTGATTTACATTAAGCTGACTAGCAGGGATATCTGAATACATAAAAGATCTTCCAGTTTTCCTGTATATTTCTGCCAGAGTATCTGACTAAAGAAACAAAAAAGCCCACACTTCCAGTTCTGAATACAACTCTGACTAAAGAAACAAAAAATGGGCCAGAGTTGATACAATCAGAGTTAAGAGTATCTAGGTTAATCACAATTATGAAAGCGCACACACAATCAGAATTAAGAGTTTCAGTGTGTGAGCCATATCCATAACTACTGGTAACACAACCAGTTTCCCCAAAATATCCCAAAATATCCAAAAAATTATGTTTATACACACAAATATCAATAATAGGAACTCTCTGAACCCGAGTCCCCATCCTCGTCATCCTCATCCTCATTAACAATATCACTCTGTTCATCATTTTCTTCCTCTTCGGAATCTTCCTCCTCGGAATCTTCCTCATCATCAGGTTCTTCTTCCTCCTCCTCGTCAGAATCTTCCTCCTCATCCCCATTTTCTTCCTCATCTTCATCTTCTTCTTCTTCTTCTTCTTCTTCTTCTTCTTCTTCTTCTTCTTCTTCCTCATCATTAAAAGCAACAACAGCAGTACCAGTAGCAGCAACAGAATCAACAACACCCACATCCTCCACTTCCCCCATCCGTAAGTCGAACCAATCATCCACCCTCAATTCTTGCTCCTCATCAGCAGTCACCAGCTCATCAATAAAGTTTCCTACATGAAAAGGGTCGGCTTCGTGTACATGTTCTTCTTCTTCTTCTTCTACTAGGGGTTCAGGTTCTGCTTCCTCCGCATCATCATCGGAGGGTATACCTTCAGCGGGTGGCGCCGTTTCCATTTCTATAAGCTGACGTTCCATCCGGGCTTCTCTTCGCACCCTCCTTTGGTATTTTTTAAGCTCAGAATCATCTTTCTGCTCTCTTCTGCGTTTCTTGCTCTCTTCCTCCCTGTCATGCTTAATTCTCTGGCCTACTTCCAAACAACCGACATAATCGGAAGCACGCTTGACAATATCTTTCGCTTGATCCAAGCTGCATCTATAGATTATGTTGTTGAAAGCAATCAACGGATTGAAGGGATGTGAAGTAGCATCAGAATGTTCGGAGCTCCTCTTCTCCGCAGAGTCAGACCTTTTTCTTTTTCCCTTTCTGTTACGTTCTGCTTCTGAGTAGTTTCGGCCATTCGATGCCATATCCCTCCATTTTTCATACATTCATACATTCAAATTAATATAAACTGCATTATCGAGGTTACAGCACAGATCATCCATGAAGACATCAAGAGTCAAACTATTCCTTTCCATTCCATTTTGAACATTTTGAACCTCATAAGTTACGGACAACAGATGTGAGACAAGCATGGTATGAGAAGGAAAATCTTATCATGAATTTTTTGATTTTCCAAATCAGACACACAGACATTTATCATGATTCCACTTCATTTAGCATGTTAACTTCAAAATCCGACCACGACATCAATACTGGACATTTGAGATAGACCAAAACCCTAAAATTTTCATAAAAACAATACTGAAATCAAACACATCTGGAGATCATAACAACGTAAACCAAACTAAACCATGTCATGATTTCATCTAATTTGTTAATTAAAAATCTAATTAAACAGAGCAGCACTAAAAGCATTGAGCGAGTAGAAATAGACCAACATAACAAAATTTCACTTCATGCATCTTGATTTCACACCATCTCATGATTTCACTTCATTTTTAGCATTTAACTTCATTTATTACTAACGGATTCACCATGCAACATGCAAAGGCAGTTAAAAAGTAAAAGAACCCAAAAGTAAAGACCTTACCTTTTCGAAAAAGAGATTGATGAAGGCTGAATATTCGTCTCTGAGAGAGAAATAGATTTCCTCCTTAATCAAGCCCTGAATCTCCTTGAAAGCAACATTTTTTTGGGAGCTTTAAAGTCTGAATATTCTTGTCTGAGAGAGAAAGTGAGTGCTTCCAAAAGCAGCAGATCTTTAATGAAAGGTGTGTTTGTTCTTTAGCACTAAAATAGTAGTAGTAAAGAAGATGATGTTTTGGTGGTACCCACCGGGGTGTAAATATAATGTGTGTGTTAACATTGGGGTGGAATAAACGAAGTGTAAACCAAGTGTAAAAAGACTATTAAACAATTGTCAACAGAGTTAGCTAAGCATAGAACAAACCTTAAAAGGTACAAACCAACAACAACTCTAAAAGGGGTGTAAAACTGTAAGCAAAAGTAGAAGGAAACGTACAGATTATTTCAAATTCTCAGGGGTGCTCCAATAGGTGAGCAAAGCTCGAAGATGTGGTTCTTCCTCTAAATTATCTTGAAAACTGCCTTCAGCTAGTACATCTGCATTGTCTACACTGATAGTTAGTCTTCTGGAGGGATGCATAGGAACCCGGTAAGCTGGCTCTTTCAAATCCTCGGAATAAAAGACTTGGGTAGCCTGTTCCGCGAGATCACGGGCTCGTCTGTGATAGCATTTTTCTTCTTCATTCTTGACAGATTGACCAGAGGATAATCTGAATCCTTACACATCTTGACTCTAGTCTCCACCTTCACCCAATCACAGTAAAACACATCTTCTTTAAATGAACCATAGTTCAACTGTAGGATTTGTTGGATCACCCCATACCACCTGGCTTTCACAGTCAAGGGCTCTTTATCAGTTCTTTGCTCCTAAAAGTTGTGTCTGCAACCATGGTAACACCACTATCCTGGGTCCTAAGCTTGGCCTCAAAAGCTTAGGAAGAAAAAACATATCCATTCACACGGTATCTTTCAATCTCCCTTACCTCGTCCGGACCTTTAAGGTAATCCCACAAGAGACCATCCATATTCTGTTCATCCCTAAGCTGCGAAAGCGCAGAAAACCCATAAATCAGAATTAATGCCACCTAAATTATTCTGACAAACCGGTTCTACAAGGCATATTGTACAACCATGAAAGGAAGTCGGTTTCAAACTGGACCAAGTCCACTCCAACGTCTGAATGGCCGGTGCGGTAATCCCTGAACATAAATATATAACATAATTTTAATACCAACCCATCATCAATAGAAATTCAGTGTCCATACAAACATAAATTATATAACAACAAATACCTGTAATAATTGTATAGTTCCGGTTGACAACGCTGAAATATTAGCCACCGACGTATCTGAACCCATTGAACAGGGCTCAACAAAACTTCTTTATCTCCAAGAATGGAACCCTCATCGCTGAAATTAGAATCTTCATCCAGAAAGGCAGCCCAATTGGCTTTGTGACCTCCTTCGGCTCTAGCTTTGGCTTGCTCCATTGCATACCTAACAACCTCATTTAGAATGATAGAATTTGTAATTGACGCTTCAATGTATCTCTTGTTATGGCAAAGGCCTTTGCACTCCTTCATTGCCCTGATACAGTATGCACATGTAAATTTCAGTACAAAACTCCCAAAAAAATGCAAAAAAATTGAAGGGGTAAATTGGTGAAACGACAATTCACCTCTCAAGTGGGTACATCCATCGGAACCTAACCGGCCCACAAACCAAGGCTTCTTCAGCCAGATGAACCATGTTGTGCACGCTTATATCAAAAAATGAAACCGGGAAATACTTTTCGAGCACGCACATGGCCTCTGCAATCATCCACTTAGCCTGGCTCAGATCTTCTATTTTAACGACCTTAGAGCACATCAATCTAAAATACAAACTGACTTGCTGAAGTGCAATTCGAAGGTGTTTACATCTAGGAAAGGCATGTTGAAGCAGAGCAGGTAGCAAGTACTCAATCAAAATATGATAGTCATGAGATTTTAAGCTCAGCAACCTATCCCCACTCACATTGTTGCTCAAGTTTGAGCAAAAACCTGAAGGGAATTTCAGATTTCTAATAATCTGGCCAAAAAAATTCTGCTCTTCTTTAGACAAAACCCACACCGGGGTGTTTACTATCACATTCTTAAATTTCTTCGCTTTCCAGTCTCCAATGTGGAGCTTTTTCGCACGCAATTCATCACCATTATCCCATAACCTTTGAGCCTTACTTCCATCATCAAAGAGAGCGTGATAAATGTGTTCCATGACGTTCTTTTCCGTGTGCATCACGTCGATAGAATGAAATATACCCAGATTGCTATACGACTCAAGTTCCCAAAAACAACACTTCCTATTGAAAATACCTGTTCCCAAACCAGAATTATCCCTCTGATCAATAACACCATCCTCTAACTCATAATCATCCTCAACCTCAGTCTCAGTCTCATCATCAGACACCTATCTCTGTCTTTTACCAGCCTTGCGTTTTTGGGTCTTACCAGGTATGTAATGAACATCTTTCAACAACTCGAGCGACTCATCGTTAGTTAGTCTCTTTGGCGCCAACTTTGTCTCCTCTTTTTCCAATCCCAAGAATTTCCCATCCCTAAAGGTGTGCCTGCTCTTGAGGAAAATCCGATAGTTAGTGTACACTACCTTCCTAAATCCTCTGCCCATATGAGTACATCGAGTTTTGTCTGCGCAGACAACACATCCATTGTACCCATGAACTGTTCGTCCAATTAAAATACCAAGAGTAGGTAAATCATGAATCCCAAACATTAGAGTTACTTTCACGATAAAATACTCTTTTATGAAAGAATCCCAAACTCGCCTTCCGTCTTTGAAGAGAGTTTTTAATTCATCGACAAACACCTGCATAAATACATCAATGTCTCCACTCGGTGACTTGCGACCAGGTATCAACATATTGTATATTTGGAATTCAGTCTTCATACACAAAGAAGGTGGAAGATTATAAACCACAGATATGAGAGGCCAACAGCTCCAACCTATATTCGACTGGCCATGGGGATTAAACCCATCCGTCGATATTCCAAGGTAAACATTTCTGCCTTTCACTGCAAAATCCGGGAATTTTTCCTTGAACTTGCGCCACTGAGGTGAATCGCACGGATGACGCATATAACGACGAGAAACTGCCGCTCGGTTGTGCCAATCCATGAAAGCTGCTATCCAAGGAATAGAGAACATTTTCGCAATTCTTGGTCCTAGAGGAAAGTATCTTAGCACTAACATAGGTTCTTTTGACACCTGCATCTTCCCGTCGGAATCTTTGAATTCTTTAAATCTTTTAGCTTGGCACACTAGACATTGCTGAAGATTTTTATCTGCATTGTGATACAGCATACAATGATTCGGGCAAACATGAATAGCCTTGCATTCCATCCCCAGATCCTTTAGCATCGTCTTCGTAGAATCATAGTTTTTAGGGAAATTGTTTCCAGGAAGCCACTTTCCTAACAGAATCAACAAACTATCCATACAATGACCAGAGAATTTATATGTTTTCTTTAGATTATGCAGTTCTATCATAGCACCGAGGGTTGAGATACCTTCGGATGCTGGGTGTGTAACACCCCAAAATCCGGAGCATGGTTATTTGCCCGAATCCTAGAGGTTACGGTCGGGTTTCGTAACTTTAATCTAGTCCTTGACTCACACTTTCATTCACTAAAATGAATAATCAGGCATGGTGTGTAAACAATAAGGTGTTAAGATGAACTTCTTTAGTAATATGATTCAAAAGGGAAAACTTAACATGGCTATGTAACAGTAAAACAATAAAACTGGACAGAAAAGTCGCGAAAATCATGTCTGTGACAGCCTAACTTCCCAGGGCTCTACAGGCTTCGTTAGAGAATGAAATTTAACGTTTGATACCAATTTAGAAACTAGAAAGAACAAGATTTCATACGCAATTGAAAAATCTAAATTTCGAGTTCAATAGGTCAGTGAAACAGGTGTCCAAAAACTGGAGAGAACTGCATTCCTGCAGTTCCCAGATCTGACGTAGTTTACGTCAGAGGCCAATGCTCCTAAACGGTAATTCGTATCGCTATGAAATTTTAACCACTTATAGTACAGACATAGACGAACATTTCTAGTGAAGAAAGCAACATCTAAATCCTCACATATTACTGCCAGTTTTCACGGCCAGCATGCTACAAAATCTCGTCAGAAAACTAAGGTTTTCGTCATTCATTATTCAATATAATTTTCAAACATTACCAATATTCATAAAATCCTTTCAAATGTAAATAAACAAACTTCCAGGAGAGTAAATCATGTCTCTAAGTGTCTCACATCATCTCACAAAACAAAACATCAAAATACATAGAAAGAAAACAAGAAAACGGTTCACTTCTTTAACTAGCAACTTCTCATTTATTTCGCCCTTCAATGAAATCTGCAAAACGCCAATGGGGTGAGTTGACGACTCAATAGGTATACTTTCCCATCCTCAAAGAGATGCGGAAAACTAGCGAGAAATCAAAGAACATAAATAACAAGAAACGACGATAAAACTTCATGTAGTAAACGACGTTTTCAACAATAATTCCATACTTTCAATAACGGTCTTTCACAAATCTTTTCAATTAGCTTTCAATACATTGAGTTCATGGCACGAGATACCTTGGCTCGTACACACCACCTCTCGTTTACTACGGCACGGACAAGCCGCCATCGATGGTCAGGAACATAAGTTCCTAGGGGATCATTACCCTATATACTCTCGGGATTCATTACCCGCCGTTACGATGGAACTATGTTCCAACTAACGAAAGACATGAACTCAATCGGTTTTATTCAAATAGTTCATCTACTATCTTTCACAAGGTTCATTTGTAAATAACTCAACTGATCTCCTAATCAAGGAAGTAAACAACCAAAAGCAGTCACATAAACGGTATAAAACGTTCTGCAAACATTTCTTCAAACACCTTAAGTTCATTAAAACAAACAGTGAGAACAAACAAACTGAACTCATATTCTTCATTTTCATTTTCAATATAAAACATCTCATTAGCAAACATCAATTCAATTCAAAATGAACAATTAGAAACCCAACCAAAAAAGTAACAGAGAATTCAAATATCAATTAGGAAAGAACAAGGTAAGAAAATTCTCAATGAAGATGAGTAGTAAAACCTACCTCAATTTAGCTCAATCCTAGCACCCTTTCTCCCTTATATTCTTCTGACGTTCTAGTTTCAAACTCTAGCAAATTTTCTGGTTTATATAAACCCATACGTTTCAATTTCAATCTTTCCATTTTCCATAGTAGTAAAATCCCTTCATTTCTCATTTATTCCTGGTTCTTTAAATTTCTTGTCAAAATAAATATAACTAAAGGCTATTTCCACCCCATTCTATTATACTCTAAAGGGTGGAACAAAGCTATTTGAATTCCAAGTTTACACTATAAAATCTGGACATACAGAAACATCCTAGCCAGTTTTAAACTAACTTGACTTGATAACTTTAAATATCACAAAGATAAATATCAAGCACGACCAAACTTCTAATTCGGTCAAAATCCAATAAAAGGATACGGGTTATCGAAATCGGTTAAACCCAATTCGAAACACACGCAAAACGGGTGACGGAAAATGGTGGGTATTACAGGGTGCAACTGCTTCCCTGCCAAATTTGAGTACTTAGCATAACGCTTCCCCATATCCACCTCTTGTTCTTCACAGACTACTTGCTCATAAGGGTCAGCATGAGGACCAAAGTTGGCAGCAGCATAAGCATCCCAGTCGAAATCAGGCATTTCTTCTTCTGCAACCTTCTCCTTCTCCACAGAACGACTAGTTGAACTCTGACCCACCAATTCCTCACCATGCAAGTACCAAGTGTTGTACGTCCTCAAGATACCCGTCTCGTACAGATGCTTTCGAACAATTTTCCATGGATGTCGAAACTCATTAGCACACTTCTTACATGGGCAAGCACAACCAGATGAATCCCCATTGGCTGATGCAAAGTTGAGGAACTCTCTAACCCCCTCTCGATATTTTTGGCCAAATAGGTCTTTTTCAAGCATCCAATCTTTATTCCCCGACATCCTACATTACCAAATTGAAATATGCTTCATGTTACCAAGTTCATCAACTAAAGATACAAATACTAACAATCATAAACTTTCACATACAAACCACACATACAAATCAGCAAAAAATCTATAACCAAATACAGATCTGAAAAGATGTAGATATTCATACTCTAATTTTAAATCAGGGAAATATGTAATTGCTGGATGAATTCAGTTATTAAATTGATGTTCATATATTTGAAATAAACATAAATAAATGAATCTTAAATCAGTGAAATACCTAATTGCTGAATGAACTCAGATTCCTCTTAAATCAGTGAAATACCTAATTGCTGAATGAACTCAGATTCAAATTCCAAATCTCAATCCATAACTCTATGAGAAATCGATTTGATAATTAAACTAATATCAAATCGAGGTTCACATAAGAAATAACTGATTGCATGATGCTGATGATGTTTTCTCAAGCTGAAACTCAGACTCAAACGAAGGATTATCCGCTGAAAAAAAAAGGGGAAAGGAATTGAATGTTAGGCGATGAAATCCGTGGAGGTGAAGACGAATAGAAGTTATGTCTCAACTGTTTTCAGCTTGACACATTAACTTCTTTCTCTACCCTATCACCAAAACTCGGACAAAATAAATGAATTCATTTTCAGTGATTTTTCTTTATTGTTTTATGATTTTCAAAATTTATCTCAAATGTTATTCAACAGAATTCCGTTGAGATAAAAAACAGGTTCTGTTACGCTGCTGGGGTTGAAATTTCATCACACCAAAAGTTGGGCGGAGAAAAGAAAAGTCGAGGCTAACTTAGGAAGTTCACCGAAATATTGAGGGTAGGCGGGTAATTGCACCAACAAAAACACGGAACATTGTAACAGATCGCATTTTCAGTAACCATTGAAGACGTTACGAGCTTCCCAACAGCGTATTCCCGTTGCTGAAATGCAAACCGTGACTAATGGTGCTGTTGGTAAAAACTGGATTTCGTGTAGTGGATGTTGGGGTTGGTTGGAAGGCTCATTGTGCGTGTCTTCAGTCCCCAGTCCCCTGTTGACAAAGTCGTCTGCAATATTAGCATGTTGCTCAGTTATTGTATAGAGTTGTCGGAAAGTGCAGGGTCGGAATTTCCCCATTAATTTTTGATGACGTGGCTCCATCCCTCCTGTGCAAATTTCCACCAATTGTGACTCGTCCACCTCTTTGTTGTGACAGTCCAAGGCTTTGGTCCTGAATCTTTGCATGAAATCTTCTGGATTTTCCTTTTTTCCCTGACAAGTCTTTGCCAGATCTGAAATAGTAACTTGTTTAGGGACAAGAGCATGAACCGTGATTGTGGAAGTGGTCCCCGCAGGGGTGACAATGGACCTAACTGTGGTTGTACAGGTGATAGTAGTGGTGGTCCCCACCACATGAGATAGGGTAGGCGTGATAACAGGGGATAGAGGTGAGGTGGACCACACAACACGAGGTTGGGCGGCTATGAAAGAGGGGGAGAAGTGGACCCCACAATATGAGGTGAGGTAACCACATTAGGATTTTGAGACGTGATGTGGCTCACGTTTTGGATGGTGGGGCCAGCAGAGGTGATGTCGCCACTAGTTTGGGTATTGGCGGCCCCACCTGTAACATATGAGGTTGTGGGACCACTGGTGATATTTGGAGAGTTTGTGTTCTCTGAACTCTGCCTCCTAGTTTCAACCATCTTTTCTTACAACTGAGATAATGACCTCCCACTGTGGTCGCCAAATGTTTTAGGTGTAAAACAATAAAGAGAATCTGAGGGGTAAAGTGTGAAGTGTAATGATGTAATATGAAGTTGTAATGGTATTCGAGAGGTCAAGATCGAACAAGACTCGCCTAAACCAAGAAATGGCCGTTCGAGTATTGCTTCAGTTACAAGAAAAGGAAATAGGGTTGGTTTAAGGGAGGGAAGCCGAGAAAGATGAGATCAGAGAATTGCTATGATTTCTGTGATGTTGTGAATAAAGTTGCTAAATGAATGGATATTCAGTTCTCACTAGATATTGAATGCTGAATGAGAAGAGTTAACCAATTATCGATGAGATGAATTGATTGCACTGCACTGAATTAAACTGTTTTGTTCTCTTCTTTCCAAACTGGTCGAGTGACCTATTTTTAGCAATAGAATTCCAACTGATCTCGTAAGAAGTGGAAGAGTGGGAGTGTGGAGTAAGTGGGACCAGTTGTTAAGAGTCTTGCGCCTAATATTAGGGAAGACTAACAACCCACTTTCTCATCCCCTCTTTTCAGCAACGTTCACACGACTTAGCTTTCTTTCCCGTTGAGTGATTGAGCCGTTGCAATCACACGTGCCGTAGACCGCCAAACCAAAACCCTAAAGAATATCCCCCCATGTAACTTACTTGATTCTCGTAAGATTTGTTTAAGTGTTGAATATTTGTTAAGTTAAAGCTGACTGAGTACAAGTCGTACCAATTACTGGTAAACTTAGGACTTTGCACAAAAATAGAGAATTAAGCGATAATCTTGTGTATCTCTTTTAGGCTTGGTCTAAGGATTGAGCCGGGCAATCGCCTTTTAAACCAATGAGGATAGTCTAAGGATTGAGCTATGCAATCGCCATTTAGACTGAGGGGATTTCAGCAACTCTCTGTGGCAATAGTCAAGTAAATACGACTTTCTGTATGCCATAAATATGAGAAATCGGCTTGTGGCATATAATGCACCAATTCTCTGAGTAATAGAGACATATGAATGTCAAAAATAATATAAGTCATAGCTATGAGCCATGATTAAGAAATATAGCACTGATTATAGAAGCAGTCTATAATCAGGAGAAAAGTCAGGTTATACTAACACAGCGTAGCCACAACAAAAAATGCATGAGCATTGCCAATTCAAGGCCTAAAGATAGGACACATGAATGATAATAAGCTATGTTACATAACATAATAATCTTATTAGGAAGTTAGCTATCGGATGTATAGGGATGAACCATAACATTACGTCATATTCAGATTTCTAGACAGTTTGCACGTCACTTACTCTAAAAATCGCCCAGGCCAGCCTATATTTTCTAAAATTATGAAATTTTAGTATGTCATGGGAAACTCGCTGATGAACAACTTTCATCAAGGAAGTTTCTCCCGAATCCTCACGGATTAGACCGTATAAGTCGTTTTTTGAGGCAATTCGATTTCCGAATTTGATTAGGAAACTAGAATATCATGGATTCAATAAAGACAATAATCATCTAGGACTTGGATCAGTGGGACCCATAAGTAGAGGTAGCTCAAAGATTAAGAAGTGGGACCCTCAATCTATGGCGTGTGATAAAAGTGGGCCATAACGTTGTTTTATAGCCAACCTATAAAAGTGGGGTCTACAGGAAGAGTTGCGCTAGCAATAAAAGTGGGGCCGTGGCAAGAGCCACGGCCAAGAGATGAAAGTGGGGCCGTTACAAGAGTCACGACCAAGAGAGAAGAGTGGGTCGTGGTAACAACCACGACCAAGCCACAAAAGTGTACCATAGCATGAGCTATGGCCGAGTATTACAAGTGGGCCATAGCGTGCGCTATGACCTAGCCGTAAAAGTGGGGCCGTGGCATGAACCACGGCCATGGTGAGGATGTGGGACATGGTGTTAACCATGACCAAGCTATAAAAGTGGGGCCGCAGCCTAAGCTACGGCCAAGCCAACAATGTGGGACATGGTGTTAACCATGACCAAGCTATAAAAGTGGGGTCGTAGCCTAAGCTACGGCCAAGCCAATAAAGTGGGACCATGATATCAGGTTATGGCCAACCAAAGAAAGTGGGACCAGACCTAAATCATAGCCAAGCAATAAAAGTGGGGTCGTGACATAAATCACAGCCAAGGCCAAAGTGTGGGGCCGTGGCATGAGCCACGGCCAAGGTCAAAAGATAGAGAATGGTCGAGAGTTTAGGATGGGATGGATGGGACGTGAGCTAGGGCAAGGCTAGCTAGGTCGTGTCCGAGATGGGACATGGGCTAGATGGGACGTGAGCTAGGACAAGGCTAGCTAGGAAGACGCGTGAGCTAGCTAGGGCGTGTGCATGAGCATAGGCTAGCTAGGATGCGTGCACAAGGATTCGGGCATAAGCAAGGTTGCATGCATAGGCAAGGATGCGTGCATAAGCAAGGATGCATGCATAGGCTAGGGTGGATACGCATAGGCTAGGGACAAGGACCATGGTACTAGGCTATGGTCGTGAAAGATCAAAATACGGCCATGGTGGCCAACTCTCTTATCCCTACTGTAAATAAATTCATACCTTGCCTTGAGTCATTCCAAGATGCCAAAAATTGATGCAAAATTACTCTTGCAACCTCCTAGCCAAAAAACACCATCAACAGTCGCGATCTCTGATGTGGGCGAGGGGTGCCGCTTCTACCCACTTGGTAAAATAGTCAGTCGCTACTATCAAGAATCTTCGGTTGCCTGATCCCGCTACTAGCGGTCCCACTATGTCGACTCTCCACTTTGCAAATGGCCAGGGGCTGAGGACTGAGTTTAATTCCGTTGTTGGTGCCCTGAACTTCCTTGCGAATTGTTGGCATGCGATGCATCTTCGTGCCATCTCTAGTGCGTCTCTGTTCATGCTTGGCCAGTAGTACCCTTGGAGTCGGGCTTTCTGAGCTAAGGATCTCATCCCACTATGGTTCTCGGTGACTCCATAATGAATGTCCTTTAAGATATGTATGTTGTGTTCCCACAACAAGAAGATCGAGAAACCAAGCTAAGAAACAAGTAACCTCTGCAAAAGCAGTCTCAAGAAAAATTCTATTCAAAATCGATAAGGGAAAAATACAGACTCTATCAGACTAAAAGCAAAAGCAGGTAATCATATCCAGAGGAGTCCCTCTCATAAACAGACGCGTGTCGACCCTAACGGTCACACCCAAACCCAGATAACGGACGTCACTAAAGTAACCAGAAAATAGAAAATACAAAGGGCACCCTTACATACGATACGGGCAACCCCATGGACTAATGCTAAAGCAAAACTGGCTAGGGCAGTCACATGACAATGCCCCCTCCTCAAACAATCCTTGTCCTCAAGGATTAAAGTCAGGAAAGTGAGCCACAATGTTGTCCTTATCCTCCCAAGTAGCATTTTCAGGTGTAGCATTAGTCCATCTGATCAACCACTGGAGTACTTTTCTGCCTTGTCTATGTATGCTTCTGGTGTCTATGACTGCAGCTGGCTCCACTATCACCTGTCCCTCATGGTCAACCAATGGCAAGTCAGCAATAGGGGTATGGACCTTGCCTATCTTTTTCTTAAGCTGAGACACATGGAATACAGGATGTATTGTTGCAGAAGGTGGCAGTTCCAGTCTGTAAGCCACCTCTCCCACTCTCTGCACCACCTGAAATGGACCATAGTACTTTGCAGAGAGTTTAAAATTTCTTCTCAAGGCTAGAGAGGCCTGTCTATAGGGTTGGAGTTTAAGGAATACCCAATCACCAACCATGAATGACATGTCTGTTCTCTTCTTGTCAGCAAAGAACTTCATCCTCTCTTGAGCTTTATGTAGAGTATCCTTCAGAATATCCAAGACATCATTCCTCTCCTTTAGGTGCTCTTCAAGTGTTGGCACTGTAGTAGTGACTTCCACAGGAAATGGGAAATGTGGAGGGTTATAACCATAGAGTGCTTGAAATGGACTCATCTTAATACTTGTGTAGAAGTATTGTACCACCATTCAGCCAATGATAGCCATTTAAACCACTTCTTTGGTTGAAAACCTGTCATGCATCTTAGATAATTTTCCAGACAAGCATTTGTTCTCTCAGTTTGCCCATCAGTTTGGGGATGGTAGGCTGTGCTTAGCTTGAGTTCAGTGCCTAAGTGCTTGAACAAATCCTGCCAAAAATTACCTGTGAAAACTCTATCCCTGTCAGAAACAATAGAGCTAGGGAGGCCATGAAGCTTAAAAATTTAACTGAGAAATTATGTTGCCATAGAAGCTGCAGTATAAGGGTGACTGAGGCCAATGAAATGGATGTATTTAGTTAGCCTATCCACCACTACTAACACCACTGATCTCTTTTCACTGACAGGAAGCCCCTCAATGAAGTCCATGGATATGTGTTACCAGGCTTGCTCTGGAATAGGGAGAGGATTAAGTAACCCAGCAGGATGAGTATGGTCACCCTTGTACCTTTGACAAGTGTCACAAGAAGAGACAAATTGCAGGACATCATGTTTCATCTGGGGCCAAAAGAAGTAAGTTTTTGCTCTTTTATAAGTTGCCTGCATACCTGAATGGCCCCTAACAGCTGAGGCATGCACTGAAGTTAGAACTTGTAGCCTGATATTCTTCCCTTCCCCAATATAGAGTCTGTGTTTATACCTAACAATGCCATTGCTCATAGTGAAGTGCTGGATCCCAGTTGGAGAGACATGCAGTTGAGAGATGAGTTCCTGCACTTTCTGGTCATTGTGGTAGTTGTCTAAGACCTCAAGATTCCAAGAAGGAGAAGAAACAGCCATTTGAAGAAGTGTAGCAGAATTGTGTGGCCTCCTGGATAATGCATCAGCTACCTTATGATAGGTGTCTAAAAACACCTCTCTAAACATCTATTGATTACACTTTCTTTAGCTATTTTTCATATAAAAGGTGCATTTTACGCTTTGTTTGTGTTTTGTAGGAAATTTGGAATAAAAGGAGAAAAAGGTGTCAAAGTATTGCTAAGGGGCAGCAAAAGTGTTAAAGGGTGACCTGCTAGGGGAATGGGCATTGGACGACACATGGCAGCTGTTGGAGAAAGAAGCAACTGAAAAAGAAAAGTCAGCGCAGCAGGCAAACAGACAGAGGGTCCCACGAGGAGCAGTGTCGGCGGCTAAAGGAAAGCGTGCAGAAAAAAAAGAAGAAAAAAAAAGCAGATTTGACGGCGTGGTGAAACAAAAGTCAGGAGGAGAAAAAACGAAAACTCTAGATGTAGAGCTAAATAGTGTCGTAGAGATTTTGTAGAGATGTGATCCGATGGTGTAGAGCGAAAAGAGTTAATCTAATGGTGGACCCCCCTGCAGATCCGATGGTGTGGGTGGTGCCACCTCACGCTCTACAACACTATTACTCTCTACCTCTCTACACCAAGGGGCTCCGAAAAAAGCGAAGCTGCTAGACGTCGCCCTTTTCAGTCACCCTCCCTTTTCCCCCCTTACGTGGCACTTGGTGGTTGGTTGCCTCACCTCAGCCCACCCAACCATGAGAAAATTATTTATATAACCCTCTAAATATAATATGTTATCCTTTTGACCTCAGGGTCAAAACAATAATATAGTAATTTATTCGGATGACCCTGAAAAAAATATACTCAAATAATTTTAATTTAAACTCAAAAATTAAAATCATCTTTTCTCTCTCTTCAAAATTTCTAAAAAACTAAATATCTCACGAACTATAATTCGAAAATTAATTTTTTTTATATATTCGGAAAGCTCTCGACGAGATCTACACAACGAGTACCATTGTCGATATGTTTCGAAGCTTTTTTCTTTTACGCTACCGGTGATGGTATTTATACTTAATTTTCCAAAATTAAGTGTACATAACTTAATTTTTGGTAATGTAGTGTTTACAGCTTAAGGAATAATTGTGGATACATAGCTTCATTTTTCATAATGTAGTGTATAGGACTTCATATAATACAACATGTGTCTACTTTAACTTCATTTTCACTAATGAGGTGCGCTTCATTTTTAGTGATTAAGGGGATTGGAGACTTAATCCTAACTTCATTCTGGGTGATGAAGTGGTAAACGAAATTCATCTTATAATATGATTTGCTAAAAATAGAAATTCATCTTAAAATATGAAATGATATTGTACATAACTTAATTTTTTGTAATGTAGTGTTTCTAACTTCATTTTCACTAATGAAGTGCCTTCATTTTTAGTGATTAAGGGGAATTGTAGACTTAATTCTAACTTCATTCTTAGTGATGAAGTGATAAACAAAATTCATCTCATAATATGAAGTGCTAAAATAGAATTCATCTTAAAATATGAAGTGATAAATGAAATTCATCTCATAATATGAAGTTGCAAAATAGATTTCATCTCAAAATATGAAGTTAAAAATGGAATAAACGATATATCTATGTAACAATATAATTCATCTCAAAATATGAAGTGACAAATGAAATTCATCTCCAAAATAAGAAGTTAAAATTGCAATTCATCTCAAAAAATTAAGTGATA